>UCOM01000637.1:0-67855 GCA_900474385.1 Ormyrus pomaceus | reverse complement strand
TTATTAGAGTCTCCCCCCCCCCCCCGCCCCGCGCGTAATTGCGGCCCTCGGACGGGCGGGGGGGGGGAACTCGGAAAATATAGAAAAGCGCTCTTGAGTAAACAGGCTTCCCTCCCGTCTCTCTAAATCAAAGCGGCGCCGTGTAATTTCTCCCGCGAACCAGACGCGCGGCTCATCGGCGAACAGGTGTGTGCGGTGCGGGGTTAGAGGTAATGGCTGGCGCGCGAGAGGCTTTGCGGAAAGCGGCGAGAATCGGCCGGTGCCGCGAACCAAGTCGAACAGCGCCGGACGTACGCGCGGGGAGGTTTGGTATGTTAATTATACGGCGGAGCGCGCTGCTTTCTCTCTCTCTCTCTCTCTCGCCCCTTTTCATGCGCCTGAATCTCTCGCTTCCTTCGGAGAGCTCTCCGGCGCTCTCACGTTTCTTGCGGTATATCTTTCTTTCTCTCTTCCCCCGTATACGCTCTCGCGCTTGACTCGCAAAATTTCGCTCTCTCGCGCGCGTCTCTTTGGCCTTGTGTTCTTTAATGCTCTCTTGGACTTGCGAGGCGCGCGGGACCCGGCTACGTTTCTCGCTCCCCTATATTTATTTCCAGACTCTTTTTTCGGAACGTTCGTTTTATTAAAATTGATGATTGCACTGTGTGTGCCCCGTGTTCCCAAGAGGCTTTTTTTAGCCGAGCGCATCTATTTAACGTTTATTTTCAATATTGGCTCTCGATAATTAATCGTTAACTCGATGAAAATTCGTTCCCTTTTTTTTTAGCAAACGGCGTGCAAACTGGAACAGACTTTTTGCGCCGGGATTATAAAATCCAATCAAAAGGGCTGTGGACGCGAAGTCTCCAGCTCTCCGCTCGTAAAAGCCGAGTAATTATTTTAGTACAGTCGTATATCAATAAAGGTTTGTTTCCGGGCCAGGTGCAAACACGCGGCACCTTGTTCAGAGTCGGTAACGAGCTTTTTTTCTTTCTCTCTCTCAAAAGAACCGTGCAGAGGTAAGTCCAGTCTTCGCTTCTGATTTTCGCTCGCCACCGTCCGAATACTTGCAGAAAGCGATCCCGACGAAGGCCCGTGTGTTTTTATTCATATGACGCCTGCGAGCTGCCTGGTAGTTTGCCTTGACTTGTCAGTGGACCTACATACGCCGCGGACTATAAAGATTTCACAATTCATTTGCACCAGATGCTCAACCTTCCAGACGCCCTTACTCCATATTTAAAGGGAAAAATGTCCGCCGGTTATTTTCATAATTCCGTCACTTTGCGTACAAAGATCATTCGAGCAAATATCGATCAATAAGTAAACTAGCCGTTTCATCAACATTCGCGTCCCAGCTGTCGAGTGCGGCTGTCATTCGAAAGAAGCCAGATACGGTTACCTAAAAAAAAAAAAATCACTCGCCGCAAGATTTAAAACGTTCGCAAATTACAAGCGAAGCAATCAAGCGGTCTCCTTCCCCGGCGCGCGCATCGAGTGCGCACATAACGAACGCGGCGCGCGCAAGCCTCTCGCTTCTCCCTCGGCACACTCTCCTTTTTTTTCCCGTCCGCACTCTCTTCCCCCCCAATAATCTTTTTCGCCCGCGCGCGCGCCTTCCTCCTCGATCGTCCTGCTCCTTTTTCTCTCTCCCACTCCCCCCCCTGCGACCTACGACCCGCTGGGAAAGCCCTCCTTTTTTTCTCCGGCTCTCTCTCTCGTCGTTTTCGGCCCCGATTAAGTGCACACGCACACGGACGCAGCGCGGCGCGCGGCCTCGGGGCCCGTTTTTGCGCGAGGAACCGGTCGCCGACGCCGCCGCCGCCGCCGTGCGTGCGGATAAAGACGCGAGGGCCGCGCGCGCGGGCGCTCCTCGTGAAATATGCCGGATTAAATGACGAGGAATCGCAATCGATTACGGGGACGAGAACAGTGCCGGCTACACAGGTACGTAGGCCCGTATTAAAAGCCGAGAGAGAGAGAGAGAGAGGGGGGGCATTTGTTACGGGGCCTGACCCCCGGTGTATATATACGTACCCGCGCGCGAGAGGAGAGCGTTACCCGCGCGGAGACTCACCGTGCGCGCCGTGTGCTTATAATGATGTATGGACGCGAGATAAATTGTAAGAGGATGCTGGTGTGTAGGCTGACTGAGGAGCGAGAGAGCCTTGTAGCCGGCTACCTCGACTAGCTGCCGCTGCAAATGGGATTTTAACGTGGATAAAGCATTAGAGCCCCCGAGAGAGAGAGAGAGGGGGGGAGAGAATTGAAACTTTTATTGGGTAGGCCGTTGCCGCGATTTTACAGCTCTCGAGAGCCGGAAGCTGTCGGGATTTGATGGAAAACGGAGAATTCGCCAAGAATGTTGTAGCTGCTTTTGTAAAACGATGTTTTAGAGTGGCAAATCGAGATTGAAAATTTGGAATTTTTTCAGAAGTTTAGAATAAAAGTAGCCAACGCATTATAATTTAAAACGTATAAAACTTAAAAATAGATTAAGAATAATATACATTTTTATTATAATTCCTTAATTTTACCTTACAGGATGCGGCATTTTAAAAATGTGTAACGCTTGAACAAGCAATTTATTTGATGGAGGAGCGCGCCGCGAAGAAAAAAACAGATGAAGCACCTCTTATTTCGTAAATGGATTGTTGCGTTTGAGAACAACCATTCCCGATAATCGAACTTGAATCGAAACCAATTCAGATAATTGAGGCTTTAAAATTGAAGCATTCCGAAAGTTTAACCAATAATTAGTGTCGTTTCGTGCTGCCCGGAACCTTCAATACCTCATAATTGCGAAGCCTTTTTAATCCAAAAATAATTGTAAAAGTGCAATAAACAATGTAATTTCGTAACTGAAATTCCCAAAGAAAAACTTCCAGCCTTGCGATTACTCGCTGTACGCATATTGTAAATAGCCTGCAAAAAGTTAGCGGCTCATGTGGCGTAAAGGAGAAATTGTCAGACGTTCTTGCCCGTTACTTCTCGGGAAAAAGTCAAGACGCAGCCTTACTAAGCCGTAAGAAGTAAAACAGCCGAGTCAGCCGCAGACGCATCGTTCATCCGTACTCGCACTGCTCTTTTCCAAACAAATTTCGCGTGAGAAGAGCCGAGCCAATCTAAATCGTCCGTATCTGTATTAGATTAGCACTAAATTTTGCTTTTCTACCAATCGACGAGTAAACCATCGGCACAAGTTAAATAAACAAATCCGTTGAAAAAAAAAGCGAACTTCGGCATATAAGCAAGAAGGCACTGATTCACCTGAAGAAGTGCCTCCTCCGCCACTTGTTTACCTCTCCAATTTCTTACGGCGCGTCTTCCTTCCATTCTTACTCCCTCGCCGCGGCACTTTATCCTTCCTTCCACACCTATAACCTCCCCCCTATACATATGTAGCCACTCTCTCCCGCCTATTTTTCTTTTTAGCCTCTCCCGGCTCGTTCTCCTCTTATTGTTCGGCTTGCACATCCTTTCGGTATTTTATTCGGCCGGGTCGCGCGCGCGCTTCCTCGCTGCGTCTTTTTTTCCCCCCGGTCGCGGCTCTTTCTCTTGAATTCGTTCCACCCTCTATGGGCTGCCAGCCCGTGTTTTTTGCGGGCGCCGCGCGCGGAACGAAGCAGCAGCAGCCACCGAGTCCTGAAAGGAGAGACGGCTGACGCTCTTGAAAGAGTCGAGTCTTGCCGGCATGCGCTTCTTTTATACGTGGGCCCCGGCCACTCTCCGCTCGCCCCTTTTTTCACCCAGTCATCGAAGAATTTAATCATTTTGCAAATTATGCGAGAGAGAGAGAGAGCGAGAGCCGTAAAAACGACCGACTTTCCATGGACTTTTTCCTTTACGGGAGATTCGAGCGTCGGGGATTCCTAATGTATACTTGCGGAGTCACCGTTTCGAGCGACGCGCGATGCGTCGCCGGGATAGCGCGCCTTCGGTACATATATTTAAGTTTAAACTGAAATCTTACCCAATATTCTACTACCTTAAAGCATGCATTTGATCATGGAAAAATTACTACTGTTTACTATTTGTATTACCAAACCATAATCAACCAAACGAGCCGCCACGCCCGATTTCGCGCACTACAGGAAAAAAAGCTCTCAGCGCCGAGCGATCCCTCGAACCGCGGATCGAAGATCTCTCGGCGATAAGCGATCCAGCCGTCTCGGAAGCGCTCAACCGGCCGTAAACGCCGAGTCATTAGATAATTGGTCGCGCGCACGAATATCCACCTGCCGAGCGCGCCGGTCGCGAGCCGCCGCCGCCGCCGCCGACGCCACCCGCGGTGCCGTTGAAAATCCCAAGCGCGAGCTCATTTCGCGACTGATGCGCCGAGCGCCGTAAATCAATCGCGGCCGATTAAGCTTCTTCTGGAGGTTGCGACTCTGGCGGGGGGAAAAACTCGAGGTCTCGGCTCGGTGCCCCTTTTTTTTGTTGCTCGAGGTTTCGAGTGGAGAGGGTTTTAGCGGTTTTTATTTTGGAGATTTCTGATTTCGTTTTCAGCTGATGCTTTTGGTTGTTAATGTATCTTTGTTTAGTTCCTTCATTCGACATTGGGGGTATTAGTACACTGAGAGAAAATAAAGAGTAAAAATTACTATTTTGTATCGTTATTTCAGATATGAGAAATAAATTATAATATTTACTATTCAGGTAGTAAATATTCTTTATATCTTCTCATATATGAAATAACGATACAAAATAGTAATTTTTACTCCTTTTTTCTCTGTGGTAATTTTTATCCTTCGGTATAACTTTTCTCTCTCCCAATTTTATTCACTCTAGTATTTTAACTTGCCTTCGAAGCGCGACCGCGCTCCTTGATTTAAGAGTTGAACTCTTCTACACTTTCGATACCGGATACGAACTGTCAAATCCCTTTTCTGAACTTTTTTAAAGTCGGAATAATATCAACTTTTAGCTTCATACATTTGAAGAATATAAAACTTTTTTAGAGGACAACGTTTTCGATAAGATATTATACGACACAAATTTAAAAAAAAATGTTCGATTTTATAATATACGCAGGAAAAGTGATTGATTAATTACACTCGAAAATCATCTTTTACTCGCGACTCGTTTTTGTTTCTCCCCACTCGAACACAAACAGATTCTTTTTCGGCGAACAAGCGCACTTGAAAATGCAAATGAAGCAAGCCGTATTATGCCCCCATAACTTCCTACATCTTACGAAGAATATCAAGCTTTACACGAGTTCTGGTTGAGAAATACTCCCTTGAATCGTCGGGTTCGGTATTCGCGACTCGCGTTTAAGGAGCTGTAATTGCATTCTGATATATGTAAAATTATTCAAATATGAGTACGTATTTTATCTCCATTACTGAATTTACAACAGTTCAATCGAAGCACTACTCGGTGGATATCAATTTACACGAATTAATCGCGACAGCCAGACAAATTAGGGCCTTACAGTTCTAGAAACTATATAATTTTTAATTATTCTTAATAATTACTAATTCTCATTTTGCTAACAAAAAATTCCCACCCAGAAACCCCGCAAAAAGCTCGTCCACCCCTCCAAAAAAAAAAAAAATAAAAAGACTCATCGATCCCACAAAAGTCGCTCTCTGCCAAGCTCCTAAAAAAGCGAATTATCCGAACCTGCCGCGCGGCACCGACCAATCACAAAGTCAACACTCGCGGGGCAGGTTTGCGCAAGCCGCTCGCGCATCTCGCGAAGATGCGGTCTGCGGTTCGCCGACGTTTCATTACCACGGGCCCACGGTGCAGAGTTCACATCTCACCCCGGCGACTTTGATGATGCGCGCGCTCACGCATTATTGCCTCGCATGCGCGCGTGTCGGCGAAGAAAGTAACGCAATTTACGCGGGGAATCGGGATGCGCGTCTGTTTTCGTTTTGGATTCGCTGGTAATGGGGGATTACGGGCTCTTGCTTATGGTTTTTTGCAGCGGACTCGATGTCTTTGTTAAGGGTAAACGAGGTTTTGCGCGGAGGTTCGGGAGAGACGCTGTCGAGTGCTTATTCTTGTACGAAGAAGCAACGACGAGTAATTTTTATACCGCGTGGCGAGTTCAAACAGTTTGAACGCGCGGCTAAGAGAAAACTAAAAATGGTTGGCTCGTTTTGCTGCAAAGTAGATTCAAACATTATTACAAATTCCCTCTGTACGGAGAAGCAACTTTTTCCCAACTTTGCATCTCGGTTAAATAAATTAAAGTTCTACTTTGCAAATGATTACCGCTTGGATGCTTTTTGTAAAGTAAAGTTCTCTTTAAAAACAAGTTTTTAAAAGCTAAGCTAGCAAAATAAGCACACGTTTATATGCATATAATTCTCGCATGTCGTAAATTACATTTGAAATAGTGAACGTACGTTTTTCATAGCTACAAAGAGTTATTTTGATAATCTTGAATAGAGGCTGTGATCTTCAATTACGTTAATTTAAATTTTCTAATTATAACTTTATTATCATTTATTATTATATAAAAGGTCGAAACACCCAGACTTACCGCCAGAAGTGAGGAACGAATCCATTTGGACACAGCTCTCTGCACTGGCCGCATGGAGCTCCTAAGAATGCAGCGTTGATCACATTAAATGTCACCGCTTGAGTCGACAGCATACTGTGATTGAAAAAAAAAACATTATTCAGGCATTATAACACATATTGAATTACAATTCAATAAAATCAAATCAAAAGGATTAGAATTTGTACAATTTTAAACTGATTTTATCAATAACGCCAATGAACGATCATTAACATCTGATATTTCAGTTTTTACGAGATTCTCAAATTATAATGATCTTGCATCTCCATGAAAACCGTGAGGATATAGCCAAACGTTTTATCAGTGAAGGAAATGGTTATAGAAGTCGCGTGTTTCAAAACCAATAGAAATTCAAATGCAAATGAAGCTATTTTAAAATCGGCATCTGATTAATCAATGTCAATCCACTTTAAAGTAATTTAATGAATCGAAGAACTAAGAAAGTAAAAATATTGCATATATATTACGCTTTTAAAAAGTATTCATGTAACAATTATCGACAATTTTTATTTTTCAAGAAAATTGGTTTTGAAAGCAGCAAAAGCTCGTATACTTGAACAAAATAAACACTTGTTAACAACTCGCACTAAATAACTATAGTTACAGAGCGCGTAAACTCGATTGGGTATTTGTGTTAATGATCCTCGTTAAAAAAATCTGAAAACATATTTCTTCTTCTTTATTTGAAGCTAAAGCACTAAAATTAAAGCCCTCGAAGAAAATTAGAGAACTTCAAAATTGCCCTATGACGTCAGAGTCGCGTATGACCCTGACGTCATATACGAAACCACAGTACTTTACGCACTTTAAAGTACAAACTCGAAGCGTTCGTAAATTTTGACTTCTCGAAACCATTAAAATTTGAAATGATTTTCGGGTTCCTGCCCTAAAGCACATAAACAAACTTTAATTTTTTCCCCCGAAATATTCCCACTCTCCTCCTCTGCAGCCGCGCCCATTTCCCACCCACACGCACACTTAAACAAACAAACGCTCCCGGCAAAGCCGGCCGAGAAAGCAGCTCCGCTCATCCGACTCGAATAATTAATTAAGCACACGGCCGCTAATACGCGCGAACGATCGGTTGTACGGTGTCGCTAAATCGCATCCGGAATTAATAACCCCCCTTTCGCGCGTCGCATAATAAACGCTCGTTCCGCCTCCCCGTACCTTTCTCGCGGGGGGGAAACGCCGAGAGTAGAAAGGGAGCCTCTCCGATCCTCTTCGATTATCCGCGGCACTGTAATTATCCGCGAGGGCAATTTTTCACCGAGAGAGAGAGAGAGCCCCTCGCGCATGCCCGTCCGCCGAGGTGGAGGCGAGATCGCGCGGGAAGTAAAAGAGATGCACGAGCTGCCGCGAACGCGACAAAATCTAAGGGTACGTCTCGAATGACGGATTCGAGCGCTACGTGTCTCGAGATTACTTTTGGATTCTTTTTGGAGGAGAGTCGTTTCTGTCGTTGGGGTTCGCGCTTGATTGCCGTTAAGGCGATTTGCTCGATCGTTCGAAGGTAGCAGTTGGCGCTGAGAGATTGAGAGTCTTGGCAAATGTTAGTTACGCTCGAAGCTAACACCCCTTAAAAGTAAATAAATTTTGAACGAATTATTATATATTTATTTTAGAAAACTGTTATCGTTTGCAACAGACGGAGGAGATAAATTGTGCGCGGGCATTTTAAATATTTACTTTAAATTTATAACGCGGCGCGTTTAAATAAAAAGAATAATAATGCGGAGAATGTGGCATTTGCAGAGCCACTTTTAAAGCTCCATAAAATAAGCAAAAAACACGGTAAATGTCAGAACCGCGCGATGTACTCGTGCTTGATTTAAAACGTACCGTATATACTTTATGTTTCAGAGGTTTTTTGGGTAACTAATTTATATATATAATGCCTCGACGCGAAAAAATAAAATTCAAAAGTTCGTAAAACAGTCTAAAAAATATCCGTCACATTAGATATGATAATCGGTCAAATATATATTTTAAAAAAATCCACCGCACACTTTCAAACGAGCATAAATCATTTAAGCGAAGTATGATCTTTCTTAATTAGCACCGCAATTTATTAAATTATCCAAAGGCATCGATCAAATTGTTTTTACTACCAATGTAGGTACTAATAAGTCATACCTAGAGGAACAGGTAGTGTTTAACCAGCCAAGATTGCGTGAATCATAAACTTTGTAATTACATCGTACGTAAAATGTGGATGCGCTTTATTCGTTTGCGCTCAACTCTGCGAAATGTAAAACGTTTCTTTCTCGCCTAAGCTAATTTCTGCACATTTAACAGCTATTTCCAGTATCAAAATTAATCAAAAACCGTTTTCCAAGTAAATAATATAATGGAGTAAAAAAATCCACTGTAAATCTTGCTAGTTCTCGTGCGGACGTGTAAGTAATCTTCTTTATTGAAAAGGCTTCACGTAAATGTCACTTATTTTTTGCGCCGCACAGTTCCCTTTCCTCGAACCGTCTGGTGGGTCCATACCTCAATCGTTCTTCTTAGAATGCAAGATCCACGGTCCAAGAAAGTAAAACATCTGCATTCTCAAAAGTAAATTCTTGTAAAAGAGACTTTCAACGACAGTAACTTTTTTCTTCGCTCGTCGATACTCGTTCGATTATACTACAGTTGAACGAACAAAAGCAAGAGCCTTGATAATCAAATTTCAAAATTAAGTTAAACATCGAAAAAAACAATCCAGCAGCCGCTATCCCTCAATTCGCAGCTAATTAAGCCTTTGAATCGACAAGTCCTTTATAAAAGCCATCGGGTGTTCCTCGCGCACCTCCGCCGTCTTCCCCACACTTTCCCCCGCAGGCCCCTTTCCTGAATCCTGAATGGGCGCCGTCCTGCCGGAGGGCCATTAGGCTCCGATTTTTGCTTCGGCGCGGCTCGAAATTTATGTGCCGCTCTCTCTCTCTCTCTCTCGACGCGGGAGAGCTTTTGTGTCGCGCGCTTTCCGCGATCACGGGGAGAGAGAGAGAGAGGGAGAGACTCTCGCCGCTCGTTAAGCCGTTGAAAAATGCGCGAATCGATCAGCGCCGCGGCTATTAGACGCGCGCGGATTTATATTAAGGCGCGCCACACGCGCGAGCGCGAGGGAACGCTTTGTAACGAGCACCGCACGCTGCCGGATTTATTTCCGAGCGCGAGTGTTGATTTTGACGCTTTTTATTAATAGGGGAGATGGGGGGGGTGACGGTGGAATTTTGTTTTCTTCGCCGGGATGGTAATCGAGGGGCTGCAGCTGCTGGGGGGGAGGGAGGCTCGTTTATTAAGAGTTAATTGAATATATTAATTGAGGGATTACGTGATGGAAGGGAAATTGATCGGCATTACGGACTGTCTTGCGCTGAATTTAAATTAAGATGGCTGGCGAAATTAAAAATTGTTTCGCATATATCTTTTGCGGAAGTTTTATTGAAATGCGATTTTAGCATGTTTTGTATATAGCAAAATGTTTAATAATTAAAAAAATTTGGATTTTATGATTTTAATGTTATTTAATAATTTTGGATGAAATGCGGGTGCCAGTATAGATCACGCGAAACGATTCGTGCAGCAGTTAAATGCTGGTCAAATATAATAGTTGACTAAATGACTGGCAGTTTTTCACGCTTTTAACCTAATGTTTATTTAAAAGTTTCAAAAGATACATAAATTTGCAAAAATAATATTAGTGGTGAATAGTATAAAATACAGTATAAAGAGCGCTAAAGCTGTCAGATGTACATTTTGAACCGAAAACAATTTTACTAAACTTATTAAATGGGAAATCATAAGAGTTTTACAAAATTAATTTCGGTTCATTCCACTTTTCATTAAAAATTGATTGATACTGTTTATAAGACTTTCTTTTTTAAAGAAAATTCTGAGGTTACGAGTTTTCAAGAACTTGATTCACTTACCCGCAGGAGTAAAGAAGTTTTATACATACACTCTTTACCCATATCTATTTATCTACAGTAATTACTTTTGCATTTCGATCAATGCTGTCTTTTCAATGATACGTGAATGTAAATGTGTTACCTTATTATATTATTTTCTATTGAAAATTATAAAACTTTTTTTACATTTTCCAATGACCAAAGATTTTGATTATAACGTACAATTATTGATTTTGATTGGCCAATATAGAATAGATGCCAAGATTTGCTTTATAAATTGTTTGATATTGATCACTGAAACATTTTTATTTTCAATTTTTATTTATTATAAATGTAAATGTGTAAACGGAAATTGCGTAGCTATTCCTAAGTAGTTCGTATCGAAAAATCTAAAAAGAAAATACATCATAACGGAACGTCGCTTCAAAAACTGGTTTTTAATTAATGCAACTAATTCTCTCATTTTCTTATTTCCACAGAATTAAATACGTCATGTTCCAGCTAATTCAAAAAAATGACCCTTCAAAAACATCAAAAGTAATAGCACACCATTGACGTTGCATCCGAGCAAAGTTTTTTAATCAAAAGTTATATAACA
Organism: Ormyrus pomaceus; assembly: GCA_900474385.1. NCBI lineage: Eukaryota > Metazoa > Arthropoda > Insecta > Hymenoptera > Ormyridae > Ormyrus > Ormyrus pomaceus. The sequence continues at coordinate 56,841 of UCOM01000637.1, read as the reverse complement.
GAACAATCGATTTACATAATATTACGGAGCGCTGCCAGCTCCCGGCTCCCCGAAAGAAGAGCGCAAAAACGCGCTCGTGGCGCATCCTTCCGGCAAAAATGATAGAGTCGTCGAGAGTTGACACAAAGTCGTCCTTCAGCCTCGGAAAAAGCCTCCCCCCCCCCCCCCCCGGCGTCAGGTAATCACCCTTACTATATGCGAGATAAATTGATCGCCACGCACTGACGTCAGTGCTTATTAGAGCGGCTAAAATGAAGAAAACGCACCGTACAGCCGGAGAGTCGAGACTCGAGCAACAAGCTCGCCCCGCAAGAAACGCTCTCGAGCACCGGATCGCGTATACGCAAACTAAGTCGCGAGTAATCTCGCGCTAAATTCGCGGCGGCAGGCAGCTTCCTCTCCCGTGTCAGTCCTCGATGTGTCTCTCCTCTTCGCAAAAAGCGTTCGCGCGCCGAGGGAATGCGAATTCTAGCGCGGCGATTTTTCCCGATTTTCCGTTAATGAGCGCGAGAGAGGAGGCGACGACCGCGAGGACGTGCTCTGATTTATAGCCGGCTCTCGATGTATAGCCTCTGGCTTTTAAAACTCGCGACGAGGAGGCTTGATTCGCGGAAATGTCGGATTGACTCCGATGCGCGGCGATATCGCGCGGCGATGCTTCGGTTAGTGCGGGATCGCTTCGCGGACGATATGGGTTATTGAATATTCAGGGCTGCGAGTCGGGGCTCGAAAAATCGCGGCGGACGATGCATTTTTGCGGCCAGGATTTCCAATTAAGGGATCGGTGCTTGTAAGGGGAGCTAAAGATAATAAGACGCTTCGGAAGAAAAGAGCACTATTTAGTAATGCAATCCACGGATATAGAGTTTTCTTTGAAAGCTAATATTTATAAAACCGGTTTGCGGCTAAATGTTTCGAATAAAAAGTCATTTAGAATTTTCAACAATTTTTATCATCGGGGTTCCAATTGAAACTAAAAACTACAGTATTCCATTTAACTGCGTTTAAAAGTTTCTTCTAAAAGGAAAACTTGATACATCGCCATTTTCACCTGCAACCGTTCTCGAGCAAACTTACTTGGCAAAATCGCAGGAAATTTCCCGAAAAGAATCTCAGACATCCTGCGCGGAACGAAATAAATTGCACCCGATGAAAGGCGGCAAAAAAGGCTGAAAAATCGCTAACGACCGTCTTACTCCACCCATCCGCAACTACTTAAAAAGAATGTCCGCGGCCCCCTCCCGCCAAACCAGCCTCTAATTCCCACCGTCCGATCGCCGCTGACCCGCTTCCGCGCCCGCTTTTTCCTCCTCGGTCGATTCGAAGGCCTGCAGGAAAACTCCCGCGGCCCGCGATTAACCTCTGTAACGAGTTTTTAATTTTTCCGGATGACAAATGTCGCGGCGCGCGAAATCGGTAAGCACCTGCGGGTGGGGGGAGGAGAGAGAGAGAAGGCTTTCGGCTGGGAGTAAGTAGCGCCTCGTCTACGATCGTTACAAATTCTCGAGGTGCCATTAGCGCGGGGCTTTTTGTCGCCGGCTTAATGCGCCCGAGGGGACTGTCCAGGCGAAAACGCGACGCTCTCTCTCTCTCTCTCTCCCTTCCAGTCGTTCTTCAAACGAGTCTTTCTTGCACTCTCGCTTTCGGGCCGTTGTGTTTGTTGCGCGCGCGCGAGAGCAGCCGGCAAAAAGAACCGGCGAAATCATCATCCGCCGCCGCGGCGAGCTTATAGTTATAAGACTCATCTGTTCTCGTCTTTTTTGCCGCTGCCTTTCGAGCCTCCTCCGGTCGCTCTCGTTAGGATTAACGGGGGAGTGCCTGCTTTGTTACGCGGCGAGGGTCTAAATTATTTACTTACCAGCTACAGCTGGGAAGCTCTTTTGAATTAGAGTTATATTTTCTGCGGACCTTTCGAGGAGAGCTTTTCGAGTATTGATACTGGATCGGAAGTGAATTGGTATTGTCGATGCAATATGTTCAACGCAAATACAATCACCTTGATATTTACACAAATCCGATGCGATCTAATCTCTGAAGTAAAAATGAAAGTGATATTTCCTTACGAAGACCGAGATTGGATGAAGTGCATAAACGAATAATTTCATGATTTAAATTCTAAACCAGGGAGTACGTTGGAACTGAATTTCCTATTTCATATAAATGTAAGCAAATTAATTTATTCAAAGGACGATGTCTATCGGAAAATTTTCTAAATTAAAAAAAAATTGACGCGAATAAAGTGTCTCCTTAGTCGGGCCACTGCGCGCGCAAGCTTTCCAATTACTTTCAAAACAAACGAAAAACAATTCCTTATTTATAATACGAGCGTGCGCGTCCAATCTATCTTTAATTAGCGCTATCGCGCTAATTACTTTAACCTTGATAAGCCCGTATTCGTTCGTAAAATACGTCCGAAACGCCGATACCGCAAAGGCAAAAGTCCGACCGTAAAATCGACGGGTTTCTGCGAGTTATCCAAAAACTGTAAAAATCAAGTTTAATTAAAGAAAAGAAAATGTCGACGGAGAGCTCGGTGGTTCGGGCCCAATAAAGGCTCTCTCTCTCTCTCTCTCTCTCTGCAGCTCGCATTAAAAGTAGATTAAACATATAAGCTCCGGGAGATAAGGCCGGGGCCTTGAGTAGCCTCGGATCACAAAGGGATCTGGGCCTTATACACTCGGCCGCGCGCTTTGCCTCTCTTTCCCACACGCGCCTCTGCGCGCAGTCTAATGGCCGAGATACGCAGAAGAAGAAGCGAGCGAGCGAGCGAGCGAGAGAGAGAGAGAGAGCGCCTCTCATAGCCGCCGGTAATTCGCGAAACGGGCCGATTAACATTCCCGGAAAGGAATACCAGCTGCCTCCTTCCCCGTTTCGAGTCCGTGGTAGCGTATGGATATACGCGCGGCCGACTAGTTTTGCCGGGCGAGCAAAAAGCCAATCCATATCGACCCCTCTCGCGCGAGCGGGCAGCTTCTTGGAAGCGGAAGGAGGGCCGACGGGGAGAGCCTCGAAAAGTTTGATAAGCCGGCGGACGATGCGCTGTCGATTTGCCGGGAGGCGGGCTCGGTTTCCTACAACTGATCTCGGGGTTGAAAATTGTTATTCGGGAAATTGTGCCGGCTCGAAATTTTTAATAAAGCTTTGTAGTATTGAGACTCGTTTCATATTTTTTTTTAATAATTTAGGAATTTCGACCACATAAAATATACTTCTAACCGTACAAACGTACAATCTAAAAATACGAAAAAATTTCTAAGCCCAGCCTCCGATCCCGCAGCGGCCATCCGAAAAATGCCTCGTACCGCGTCCGAAAGGCCATTTCTCGCGATTAGAAAAAAAAAACGTCGACGACGAGCGCGCCGAGAATTCGAGCGAGCCGCGGCTTTCGCAACTAACCGCCGAGGAGCTGCTCCTGCTTTTCGCGTAGCGACGATCCGATGGGAACTGAATTTTTTGCCCCCCGCTTCGGGGGCCGCCGCCGACTTTTAGCCGCTGCGCGCCGCACGTGAGAGATAGGAAGCTCGCGATATGACTCGTTACTCTCCACGCATCGGAGTCACGTATATCGGCGACGGATTCCGCGCTCCTTGCAACAGAGACGTCGCGGGCTCTTGTGCGCCGCCGAGAGCTTGAATCGCGTAATCGAGAGCGCGATTGCGCGGCCGGCGAGATTCTGATGGTCGCTGGAAAAGGGCTCTTCGTCTCCTGCTGAGAATCTTGCTGCGTTTTGCTCTTCATTTTGTTACTTTTACTTTATAGTACCCCTTAGAGTTATGCTAAATTAAATTAAAGTTATATTGCAATTAGAGTTATTATAAGTATATTTTGCTATTTTCACTTTATAATTACCCTTAGAGTTTATTACTTTCAAAGTTAAATCAGAAAATAATTGTTTGTTCTTCTTGCCGATAATTATAAAACCTAAATGATCATAATTAACCATGAATACTGGTATATTATCCCGAGAAAACGAAAAATTACCTCATCACCTGTTAAAAAATGACGAAGCAAAAAATCTCCCGAACTGTCCAAATATTGCTAATAAAACCGTAAAGCATATGAATGGACATCGCTTATCTAACAGAAACCTCGCGAAAAAATAATCCAACAAAAGGCAAGTAATACGCGGCTCTCGGCGGCGTATATATGATATTATAAACCGGTTTTCCAAATGCACAAAGCATCCGCTCCTTTTTAAGGGCAACGGACTTGGAAATTTATCAGCGATACGCGCGCCGCGCTTTACAAGCCGCGAGGAGAAAGTTTACAAATCTAGAGCCATTTATGAACATTTGTACGCGTTATAAGATGACGCCTGACGATAATTCGGTAGTCGGCTGATTTACGAGGCGCCGATCGGCCCGGATAACGTCGCGGTTTGGAGGAAGACATTTTTCGAACCTCTCCATTTTGAATCATTGTGGAGCAACGCCGGACGATACACCTGACGATTTAATCTGCAGACGGAAACGCTCCGTGGAAAACGAGAGATTATTTGCGTGGCATGGAAAAGCGTCGTTCGAGCTTCCCCGCGCAGCCGGTTTAGTCGGACTGCAAGGGATTTTATACCTCGTTTTTATAATTAAATTATTATTTTACTTTAAAGACTTAAACTCTCGGAGTTAATTCAATTCCGCGATAAACGACGGACGATTAATTAAGTTTTTTGTTGGTGCCTTTGAAAAGCCTTCGCGAGGCGTTTTTCCTTAAATTTTAAGCCTCCTGAAAACTAAGTATAAATGTTTTACAAGTATTTAATTCCAGCGTAGTTACTAACATTTACTCGTAAAACTATTGGCTTTTATAGCCCGCGCCAACTCGGTACTTTATTCATCCATAAAGCCGCGAGAGACTGTATTCCTCGGGCCTCAGAAATTGCTCCTCGGCTTGTTACGAACCGGCCGACTGTAAAAAGGGGGTATATAATAATTTTGATCGAGGTAAAAAGTGTCGTCGAAAAGAAAAAAAGAAAAATCGCCGATTTATCGGCCCTCCGCAATTACGCAACGAATCGACGAGCGGTGAAAAATAAAAAAACGCGGGGCGGTCGGCATTGTGCGCGCATAATTAAAAGTAATGACTTCGGCGGGTCGAATCCCCCGTAAGTCCGAGGCTATAGCGTTCGATCGAGTGGAATTTGCGCGCGAAGCCGCCGTAATTCGCGCATTAACGGCTCGTCCGAGGCGAGGACTCATTACGCTGTAATTGTGATGGTTACACTGCTACTGCAGTCGTACGAGAGTCGCGGCGGGTGAGTGGCATTATTTTCAATGACTCGGGGTTATTCGGACTTTCTCACCTTCGCCGCGGCGGCGCGCGGCTCTCTTTTTCTCTCTCTCTCTCTGTCCGGAGTTCTCCGGAGCTGCTCCTTGTCATTCGATTTTTATTGGCGGGTTTATTATGTGTGCACGAGGAGCGGAACAGTACTTGAGGAAGGTCATTATCTGTTGTGCGATTCGTTAGTAAGGCGGCTCGCCCTTTTACGAAGTCATAATAAATTCAGTACGTTGTTGGCTTTGATGGGTTATTGAATTTCGTTCGATACAGTTTGCGAGGAGAACGACTTGAGTATGCAAATGCGGACGGTCTCATAACTTCGGATGCAGATTTGACATTGCATTTGAAAGATTTTTTTTTATTTATTATTAAAAGATTGTTCTAGTAAATGAATAGATTTCCATTAAATATTTTTAAACATTAGCATTGTGTTTTTATCGCTGATTTCTTCAAAAACCTAAATTGTATCAAATTATATCTTTTTCCATTTATTTAAACTACGTGACCTGCAAAGAATGCACATCGAAAAGCAAAATTTTTGGTTTAAATTTTCAAGCTGACCTTCAAATGACCCTTGAACGTAACACTTGAGGTCGAGTTCAAGGTCACTGGCAAGTGCACGCATCACTACGCGGCTTTCGATCGACAATTTCTTTTTAAAACGTAAACTACCAAATCCTGAAAAATGTTTTGTATCCATTAATAATAAAATAAATTACAGAATTCGATTAATCAAGCAGGTAAGCACGTATGTAGGCCTGGAGTAATAAGTTACTCGGGTGTAGTGACAGTTTTAATTAGAAAAAGTATAACAAATGCTTCGTAGTACCGCGAAAATCGACGACATCCTTTATTCAGCTCACAGGTTTCGAAGAAAAAGAAGTGGCGACCTCACACCGTAACCGATTACGTTTTCCACACGTAGACGGGTGAACTTTACAAATAAATGAGAACGAGTCGCTACCGTACAAGAGCTGCGGCTTACTTCTGTATATGTCAACTAGTAGGAGATATAAAGCAAACAGGATTAAACCAACCCGACCGAGAAAAACGGCAAACGCCAGGAATTAATGAGAAACAAAGTCTCCCGCTAATTCCTGCTCTTTATATATTTTTTTTTTTTATTTGTTCAAGGTGTCAAGATTTTCAATCGCCGCATAAAATTAGCATTGATTTTTCAATTTTTCTGAATATCAATGCACCGATCGATCAGTTTTGCGCTAAGTGCAGGTGTCTAAAAATAAGTTCGGATTAGAATTTTAAAAGATGCCGATCCTCTTATACCGAGTAGCAAAAGGTACTTTTAAAATAATTTAATTTCCAGCAAAACTTTCGATCTAATAAAGAATCCTATATAAATCAAATTTGATTAGCGAAATTGATTCTATTAATTATTACAGCATATACACAATTTATCGAAGCTTGAAAAATAAACGCAGAATATCTTCATTACCCTCCCAATAAAATCCAGATTTTGATCTTCCACCGTGAATAATTAACAAGCACCATATATATACGCGTCGAAACCTCCACCTCGCACTCGGCAGTCGAGCCTAATTACTACCCTCGCTTTAAATTTCTCCATCTCAATTAAAAAAGCGCCGTCGACGCGGTTTCGAATAAATTGCAGATTTCCGGAAAAGCGCTCCGCACACCGCCGAGCGCGGAGTATAAAAACGAAATCAGCAGCGGCAGCCCGCCGGTCGCCTCTCTCGTAAAAACGAGGCAGAAGAAAATGAAGCTCTCGCGCGATAGGGACGTCGGGGAGATAAATGAAGAGCACAAAGCCGTACCTCGCAAAGAGAGCAGGACAGCGTCCCTCTCTCTCTCTCGCGAAAAGCGTCCGTATATACGCGCGCATCGAGGCTCTCTCTCTCCCGTACCTGTTGCCTCTATATCCTTTGTGCAGTCGACTCCCCGAGAGACTCGGACTCGGCTCTCCTCGATGCAGCGACGCTGCACGGCACACACCGTACTTTCACCGCACGCAGCTACGGCGGCGGCGGCGCGAGCGAGACGGAGGAGGACCGGTTGATCCGAAAAACGAACAAAGCCGCGGGCCGTGTGTGTGTGTGTGCGAGCGATCGAAAAATCCGAGAAATCGAGAGCAACTCGCGAAAACGCGCGGCTATTCGTTAAAAAGAGGCACCGAGAGATCGGCGAGAGGCGAGAGGGATTGGGCGAGAGATATATACGGAGGCCTCTCGAGGTGTGCATGCGCCTTCGACTGACGCGGCAGCTTTCTTTTCGCCCTGCTAATTATCAGATAGCCGCGGCTGCATTCTGTCCGGGAGAGGATCAATGGACCGCTGCTCTGCCTTGGGGGGGTATATATAAGAGCCCCGATCGAGGAGTTTCGCGGAATCCTCGGGTTTCTATAGTCTGCGGGGATAATACGGTTCTTGGGTTTAATAAGGAAATTCCGAGCTTTATCGGTCGATCCCGCGACTCGTTGTACCGGGAAATTACTGTACTTGCGGCTTATTAGCTTTGTAATGAAAAATTAAGCGTTTCGCGATCGAGCCAGTCTGACCTTTCGTCGAAATGCGATTTTAATTTTCGCCAAAGAGGTAAAATACGAATAACCAGCATTTTATCAAAATGAACCCGCACAACTTCCCTGCACTTTGTAACGTATTAGCATTAGGTGTATACGCGAGGTGTATCGCGCGGAAGGAAAATTAATAAATCTCCCCTTCTAATAACCAGGCAGACCGTCGCTACTCCGATCGTCGGAAATAACCGTGAAAGCCGACCGCGCCCTCCGTCCCACCTCGGAAGCATCAATCGAAATCGCCGAGCATCGTCAAATCCCAAATGAGGCAACCGCTCAATTACCCCCCCCCTCCCGTAAAGACAGGCGCGCAGCAGCTCGGGCGACAGAGCGGAAGCTGAAATTTCACACCTAAGCCCGCCGCGCATAATATTCTCATCGGCGTGTCGTCGGCCCCCGGCTCCGGCGCTGTCAGGCCGGGGCGGCGGAATCGCATCGGAAACATCGGCCGAGGCGGCGTATTATCACTCGCGGCCGGAAGTGGCAACTTAGCCGGGGAGATCGCTGAAATCGATTAGGGGCGAGAGCGGGAGGAGAGAGAGAGAGAGAGCAGCGGCGGCGGCGGCAGCCAAGGAGATGAGCCAACGGGATAAAAAGCCGCTGGGAATCGGCTTGAAATCGAGAAGAGTATATACGCTTCCTTTCGACTCTCCTTTGTAAGCCGACCGATTATTCATTCGGACGTCTCGAACGCTGCGTTCGCCATTTTTTGGCGCGCGCGAGCCGAGAAACGACCGCGCGCGCGCGCGCCGTTCGATGCCGCATTGGGTTTATATCGCCGGATAAGCCGCTCGGAGGTCAGTGCTTTTGTCTCGAGTTTATTGACGATTTTGACACTGGTTTACTGAACTTTTTTCAGTTTGTACAAGTTATTAAACGTTGTAATGTAAACTGTTTTCTCTGAATTTATGTATAATTAATTCTAAATATGCATTAATTCTATCGAGAATGCTGCTTTTCGTGTGAATAATAATACAAGATCGAGCGAAAGTCTTGTCGACTAACAAACTTTCATTAATATTAAAATCTACTTTACTTCCTTAATCTTCCCAAAGAAGTTATCAGTATCCCACGCGAAGAAGATTTCAAGAAGCTCCTCGCGTCGCTCTCAAAAAGCACTTCGCCCAACGAGCTCTCCCCCGCGATCATTTTCTAATCCCCCAAAAAGAATCTAACCGAATGATCCCATCAGTCGAGGGCAAACAAGAAGCTCGATCAAAAAGAAGAGCCCTCTCTCTCGAATAATCGAAATTCCCTCTCCGCCAGAGTATAGCTGCGGAATAAATTCCCCCCTCCCCCCCACCTCGAGCAATCTCGAGAAAGAATAGAATTCCAGCGGGTATCAAAGTCGATGGAGAGCAGCAGGACTCTCGGCGCGCGGGGTGCACCTGCGCCACCTGAGCCTCCTCTCCTCCGCCGCCGCCGCCGCCGCTCGTCACTTATCGTAACACATTCTCTCCTCTCGCTGCGCAAGGAGAGACGCGAGGAACGCCGCCGCAGCCGCCGAGGGAGAGAGAGAGAGGCACGTAAAAAGGGAGCCACGGCCGAACCCGAAGACGAAGCTCTCGGACTCCCGTTTTTGCCGCGGCGACGGCTGCGCGCCGCTCTCTGCGGTTTTGCCCGTTTAACGACACTTTATGCGCCGGCCGACTGCGGTTTTTAGGGGCCGCGCGCTTTTTGCGCCTACCCGCCGGATAATCGAAGGGAAAATCCTGATTTCAGACGTCGGCGGCCGACCGCGGATCGGCGCTTTTCGCGCTCGTTGTACGCGGAGTGACGGGGCGGACGTTTAATTTTCAAGCTTTTCGACGATCCAATGCACAAAGTTTTAAATTATTTTAAAACGCGGATACCGATCAATTCTTTAGTTCAATTAAATTTAAGCTCGTTATCGCAATACTACTTCATTGTATTACGCCTGCCAACGTCAATAGTAACAAGTGTTTGAGTATTCCGATTCCGAGAGTCACCGCGATGATTCGCGAGAACGCAAACTCGCGTTTTGTTTTATTACCCAATATATCTCAAAGAGCTTCAGCTCCAAATGCAATCGCTCTTTGACGACAACGAAAAATTTTAATTAAATATTCATGTCGAGCAGGCATTCTCATGGATATACCGTTCACTTGCGAAATCGACGCAAAAAAATCGGAATGTCAGTTGCCAATCAATAGTTCCTATCGGGCATTTACCATCGGTTTACCTGAAAAATTCTTTTCAAGCCCGCGGCGGCGGAGACAAGCCTGTATGTTAATTTCTAGTGGTCCACTCTTGATTTGGAATTGACGTTCAGAAAAATTAACATACGTTTGAGCCCGGATTTCTCCGCTAATTAAATGTGAGTGCTTTATCTTTCATATCATCGAATCAACCTTCGGGAAACCAAAAGGAACAAACGCTTTCGAATAGTTGTGTCGCAAAAAATACTGTAAAACGTTTTGCTTCTCTCGTTCGATTGGCAGCCGAAACTAATATTATATATCGTTTATAAGCAGAAAATTGAAGATCGATCAATTACATTGGTGTTTCATAAACAAGCGCTAAATTTTTTGTATAAAGTCAAGCGAGAAATCTGTCTTGCTAACTAGTCATTAAATTATTCTAAATTTACGTTTTCAACACTTCTGCGAATAGATATAAAATTTATCCTCAAATTTTCAAACGAATACCGTAAAATCTCCACTTAAAACTTAATACCGAATTCAAGATTAAAAAACTCTGGTAAATTCCACTCTTAACTTTATCGTGCCTCTCGAATCAGTACCGTTGCAACACCTAAAATTTCCCGTACTCATCGGCTTCGATCCTTTCAATTAACGGCATGAATTTTCGGCAAAATAAAGAATCTCGAAATTCCAAAATCCCCAATTAAAAACCGACTTCGAAAGCCGCTTAATCCGATGCCCCAACCAATAAATTTACCTTCTCACTGCAATAATGGGGTCCGTTGCATGAAACCAGCACCTAATCACACACCCAACCACACGGAGCCCCTCTCTCACCACCTATATAATCACCAATTAGCCAAAAAAAACCACACTGCCGTTCTCCCCCTCCAGCCTCTTCGGCGCACTTCACCACGATGTCACTTGTAACGCGATAATCACCCCCGGATCACATGCTGCCCGTCCGCGGCGGTCGCTCGGCGTAAGCGCGCACTTGACTCGCGAGCACCCACGAATCCTCGCGAAAAAAAGCTCTCTGCGGCGGCGACGGGGGCCTGACGGCGGAGAAGCGGCGCCGGGCCCGAAAGATAGAATGAAACTGTCAGGAGGTTGGAGAGTCGCCGGCCGGAGCGGAGGCTGCCCTTTCCGCGCGTCCCTTTCCGCGCAGCATCCCCCCCCACCAGGGGTACGCGCGTGCGGGGCCCGCGGGGCCTCAACCTTGCCGCCGCCTCCTCCTCCTCGCCCCCCACCACCGCCGCCGCCACCAGCGGCGCATACTTTCGCATCGCGCGCGGGCAGCACTGTGTGTACGCTCTCTCCGGCGCGCGTTGCTACCGCGTTTCCCCGTCGTCGGAGCCGCGCGATCCGCGCGCTGCTGCACGCGATCGATTCGTCGCCAAAGGATCGAGCGAGAGATATCTCCGCGGAGCATCGCCGGCATCGATTGTTCCATTTTTGCTCCCCTCTCCACCCTCCGTCGATGGGGCTCTTTCAGGCTGCTGTGCACTGCCGCTGATTAACGGCACGCGGCCCGGCTCTCTTCGATCTTCGCGAAATCTCAGAGACGCCGCGGCTAACTTTTTCAGGGGAGAAAGTTTGCAGTGTCGGAATATTTTCGGGGGGGAATCGGCCGCGGGGAAGCGGTTTTTCGGCGAATGCAGCAACGAGAAATCCCTGCGTATACATATGTAAGTTCGAGTGCGTTGCGAAAGACGGGCGTTGATGGAAATTTATTTAAAAGGAGTTTTTTTTTTTAGTAGCTGAAAACAAGGTAGGTTTAATTTTATACCTGTTGATGAAAACTCGTGTTTGAATCGAATGCAAATAGGAACGACTTTATGTGCGCCAAATAGATTCCGCGTAATTAAAGCGAAGAGTTACTGCAAGATAAGCCAAATTAAGTCTACTTGCGACAAGAATCTATTAGTATTTTACTACCTTCACGAAAATAGATTGAAATTTATGGGCATTAAATATACAGCAGTTGAAGTCTTGTTGAATATTCTTTTAAATTAATCCAGTAAGAACTTTGTCAATCAAATTATTTTTCAGTTACTTTATGTACTTTGTTTTTAAAGTGGCAAATTTTTTACAAGACTAGCTGTCAAAAGCTATTTTTGAAATTCAAATAATTTTTTTATAAAGATAACGAACGTAAACTAATTAGTGGGAATTTCACGAAATTACATTCAAGTCTCCGAAAATCTTTCTCACATTTTCAGATAAAATCTTCCAAATAATCCCAATTAGCACAATCGTGCTAAAAAAAAATTAACGCAAAAACAAAACCGTTTTGATAAACATATCATTAATAATAAAAAAATACGAAATCATTAAATATAATTGTGCCTAGAATGAATATTTTATTTTTTACAGCCAATAAAAATCAGCAAGCTTTTGCATATATCGCAACGTTATTGCATAGCGTGCAAAAAAACCGATAAGATAAAAAATTACAAAGCCAGATGAATTCATCATCACAAATTGCTTTTGTTTACACAACAAGAGTACGATGACTTATCAACCCAAGTAACGCGTCTAAGGTGTTTGACCTTACAATTTCTTATACGGTGACTAATATAATATTTTGTCGGTTGCGCGTCTTTATAGATAATACACCGCTCATTATTAATCATGCAAGTTAAGCCGAGAGCTTTTTGTTTCGTACTGATTTTGCACGAACGACAAACTAATTCCCTACGAAAGAACGAGATTCACCCAAAAGCAGATCTCCAATAATCAATTGCGACTCTCGCGCAGTTCCGTTCGTTGGTCATAAAGTAGCGCGCAACGTCGATCGCCCGCGCATCGGAGATTCGGGAGTGAACGGAAATAATGCTTGCGGAATGCTCGCGGGGCAAGTGCAATTGCATGCAGAATGCAACGCGACTATGAAAGGCACGCGGCACGTCGCGGAGCGAATGCGAAATGATTGCAAAAAGCGGAGAAAATAATTGCGGAACGTTCGTGCATCTTTGTTCGAAAAATTTGCCGTCGGAATGAGAAATCAATATGATCGAAGGGTAGACAAGGTTTTGTCAAAAAAGCCTTTCATTGATGATAAGGAAGTAATAGAGCAGAGGAGGTGCTTCCATTGTTTAAACACCGTAATTGAGGCCGTTAATGTCAATGGTAATTGATTTTAATAGTGACATTTTAAAGGTCTATGAAGAAGTAAAATTGCACTTATCATAATTGGGCTTAAATTTCGGTATAACTATTGATAGTATTAGAATATTGATAAAGAAAGTGCAGTTTCCTATCATTCAGGGTCAAAGTAATTGCCAGAAACTTGTTATTATAAAGTTCAATTAATTTCTTTGCGCCTTCAAAAAATATAAGTAAATATGATAGAACTGATGTCATTAAGATTTCATTAAGTTCTTTTTGTAATAATGATGGAAATATTTAGGAAAATACAATTTTTAATGAGTAATAATAAATTTAATAATAAAAGTTGAAATATATTAATTTAAACAATACAAAACAAAACAAAATTTGCAAAAATTGTTCTTTAATTATACATCTTAGAAAATAATTAAAAATTACCAGTTTTCCATTATTACTATTTATTACAGCTTTTAATTTTCTATAATAAGTGTAGAAGTAAATTTTACTTATTTCTTGGAAAAAATAAGCAAAACTGTAGCGTTATTTATTAGGAACTTCTGTTCATTTTTCATTAAGAAATTTTAATTGGATTTGCGGATGGTCTATAATATAATCAAGTAACTTGGTCGAAGGATATGCGTTTAACTTATTAACAAGCTTAGAAAATGAATTTGATGAAGTTATCCGAACGTAATATCTGAATGTAAACTTCTGGCGAATAATTGCATAGATACCCGGTAAACTAAGTTCGTTCACGCTGCACAGGCTAATGGTATTTCGCGTGCACCTAAACGTTATAATTATCGTGACACGTTCACTTTAAAAATCGAAATTTAAATAATTTTGTTTTTAAAACGCTAATTTTTTTATTTATGGAAAATGAATTCAAAATAAAGAAAGAAAAAGGAAAGTAATTTGCAGCTTATACGTAATCTAATCGCTTTAAACGTCATTAAAGTCCCATTAAGGGGACAACAATACGTCGACGAAAACATTCATTTTTTAACTTTATGCCATTTGTTACTTTAGTAAACAAATAACCTATTTAAAAAGCCTTTTGCAAAATGAAACCTTGACCAAAAGAGAAATGTGGTTCATATCTTGACAAGTAGTAACAACGAAAACTATAGTCAGACATACATGTCTGGATAGAGCGCAAAGTTATGAAGAGTTACTACTTACATAATATTCAACAACATTAGCGAAGCGTGCAGTTTCTTAGCTCATTAATGTCATCTACAATATTTTTTATCGCTCGTTACACGATCCTAAACTACTTAAATAAAATTAGTTTTTAGAAAAACTAACCTTATCGGTTTGGTTCGAAAAGTCGTTATTAAAATTTCAAACCAATAATCAAGCTTTCGACTAATTTTAACAAAACTACAAAATACTTAATAATAAAGATACCAAAGTCACGTATTAAAATTAAAATAGTTTATCTGAATTACCATTAAAAAGCTGAAAACATTTGATTCCCCTCCATCTTGAGATTTTTCTGAGAAGCCGAGAGCAGAGTGCTTTGGTATTGGTTGCAGATTCAAACTGTTGCACTTTCAGGTTGCCGCCATATTGGGCCGATGATGTCACAGAAAAGTGAAAATGCCTGACGCAATCGGTACGCATGCGCGCAATTATGCTTTACCGCGCGAGACATGCCCTCTCTCGCGCGCTGCCTCTCGCGAGAGACACTCTGCCTCTCGCTAGCGCAACACCTATTACAAAAGCGAGAGAGCTGTCGAGTGCACGCAACCGAAGACGCGGGGCAGACGGCGCGAGCCAGCACTCGGTAGCAGTGGACGAGACCAGCATGACGACGACTACCTGAGCTGGTAACATCTTCGGATATGAGAGCAGACGATTTCCTAAGGAAGACCAGCACCAGGTGAACACTCCCTCCACTTTCTCTCTCTCTCTCTCTCTCACTCTCTTGCCTCGCGTCCTGTCGCTCTTTCGAACTCTTCCCGTCTGATCTACCTGGGAAAAAGGCAGCTGAGACTCGCCATGGTCTACGACATCAAGTGGATCATCCCGAAGCTCCGGGGACCGCCGTCGAGCCTCTGGAAGATGGCCAGCAACCTAACCTTCGTCGCCGTCGGCCTCTTCTCCAAGATCATCATGGGTGAGTGAGAGAGTCGCCAGCTGTTGTTTATTTTATTTTCTGCAATTTTTGACTGGCCGTTGGGCCGGTCTACGTCCTTGTCTGTCGCGTAGCTATTTCTATTTACGAACTAACGATTTTTGATCTCAAAAACGGCGCGCAACCTATTAGCGATTACCACTGCATGTGCTTAGTCATTTGAATTTGTTAAAAGCACCTTTTTATGAGCCTCATTGTTCGAGAATCGTTCATTTTTCCAAAGCGCTCATTATGTCTTGTTTTTATGAGCAAGCTTTTTTTTAATAATGACTGATTTTTATTTGTAGAATGGTTAAATAAAACTACTGTATATAATAAGCACATCATTGAGAGAGCTTTGCATTCAAGACCAAAGGAAGTTCCTCTGATTACTGTATCGAATCACCACAGTTGTTTTGACGATCCTGGTATTTGGGGTACGTTTATTGTAATCTTGATTATAAACATTCAAGTGTTTATGTTTTGAAACTCCTTTCAGGTACGCTAGATCTAAAATACCTGTTGAATCGTCAAAAAATGAGATGGTCACTAGCAGCTCATGACATTTGTTTTACAAATGTATGGCATTCCTACTTTTTTATGCTTGGAAAATGTGTGCCAGTTGTTAGGGGTAATGGGGTTTATCAAGAAGCTATTGACTTCTGCATTGAAAAATTAGCAAAAGGTGACTGGGTACATGTTTTTCCCGAAGGCAAAGTTAATATGCTTAAAGAAAACATGAGGTAAGATTTATAGATCAAGATTTTTCAAGTCATTTTTGCAATAGATATTAGGAAGATTAAACTGATTTTCAGGTATAAGTGGGGCATTGGAAGGCTAATCTTTGAGTCACCAGTAGTGCCACTGGTTATTCCAATTGTACACTTAGGTATGGATCAAGTTCTTCCGAATGAACCACCTTACATGCTAAAAACTAAGAAAAAAGTAACTCTCTACTACGGAGAACCTATAGACTTTAGTGAAATGTTAGCAGATTTAAGGCAATCCAATGCTGATGAAGTAGCAGCTCGAAAAGCTATTACTGACCGTATTCAGGAGGAACTCTTTAGGTAATTGATGATAAAAACTTATCTTAACTACTTACGTAATTATTTAGAACTTTAAGGCCTCTTATAAATTTGTGTTATGCAATATTTGCAGATTAAAAACCTTAACAGAAGAACTTCATGCAAAACTTTGACATAGAAGTAGTAGCTGGCAGCAACGTCAGCTATAGCTAAAAATAATGGGCACAAAGTATACTCTGCGAAGAACAGTACTATTGTGCTGAAAAGAGAATTAAAACTACTAGGATTTTAATACTTTAGATAATAATTTACAAAAGAAGGAATTTCTGATTAAAATTACTTCAAAATATTTTTATATCAAGAGTATATATATTTTCAATCAAATTGCCAGAATGTACAGGAATGATGTACAGCTTGTAGCACAGTAAGAACTGCTATTCAGTTCCTTTATACATAGAAACGATATTTGCTTTTATCAAAATTTCCTGTACTTATTTATTTACCGGATGAACCTTTTGCAAAACGTTGGCACAGAATATGTACATACTTTCAAAGGGAGACTTCTATTTATACAATCAACGTGAACAATAAACGCAACCATCAATTTTGTAAAAATATTAGTAATACGTTGCAAGAAGAGCATAAGATCGGCACAAACTATTTAGTCACGAAGCCGACGCCATAAGTTTTCTAACACAATGTACATAATGAAACTAATGATGAATTTATACGTATACTATGTATTTATTGCGAAATGCGACTGAAGATTAAAATGCCTTTCCTAATATTAAGTAAAATTTCTTTTTTATCTCTTTAGTATTGTTACCAAAAGCGCTTTAGGAACAATTGTAATGAACGGTCTGTTAATGATGGACTCTTATGTAACACTTAAAGAGATTTTACTTATAGATGAGCATAGTCAGTGAACACATTCTGATTTCGGAATAATTTCATTGGTGGCACGATCATGTCATTAGCTAAATCATGCGTTTATATAAAACTCGGGGAAACTTGACCTTGCATTTAATAGAAAAAATGCGGAATTCGAGATTCTTATTTTTGTTTCGATTTAAATTTGTTAACTAAATTAATGTAAATTGATGTTTTTGAATGGAAAAGCTATTTTGTGATTTTAAGTAAATGATAAAAATTAATTTTTTATAAGATTTTAAAAATAAAATGTATTTTTTATTTGTTAATATTGTTTTGAATTCATGTATAGTGAAAGTTGTACATTTTTAATTTTTAAGGAAGTAAAGGAAAGGATTCTGTAAAAAGACAACAAAATTTTGTTATAAATTATTATATTTATAACCATTGATATCACAATAACTGAATTCGATAACTAAATCGATTTAAACGGTTAATATTAAACTTTAAAATTTTCGTAAAACATTAATAAGTGTCCAATAGGATTAGCATAAAAATCAAATAAATTAATGAATCTCATAGGCTTTATATATACTTGGAAGAGTCCTATATTATATAGGTAACATTTTGGTTCTTATGCATATTTTTATAGTGGATACTTCTTTGTATAATAATTTACTATATGTAAATATTTATAATTTTGTATATATATATATATATGATTTTTTTACATAATTTGTTTATATATTTTTTATAGAGTTTCCAGAGAAACGTTGCACACTTTTTGATGGCCTTAAAAGTTCATATTCTTTCTTGTTCTGTTAATAACAGACTGTTATACAGCTGACAAAAACTTACATTACAATAATTAAAGAAGATAGAAATTCCTTTGCATATCATTGCCTATCTATGTACAAAAATTTCTTTTTGCCTTTGATCCGTTACTTCCGTGTTTGGATGAGATTTTCTCACTTTCAAAAATTTATTATAATATTCAATTTAATGATTAAATACAATATATTCTGACGTATAGATTAGATGCAGAAAAACTTTACAAAACTACTTATATATCTTTCAATTTAAAGCTATCTTTTATGGCATCCAAACATGAAAGATAGTGCAAAAAACTAGAATCATTTTGAACATTAGTGTACGAGTACGTTTTCCTTAATATTAAACTACGTTAGAAAGATCGAACACAACAATTTATTTCGTTACTGTTCACTTGGTTTCTGCGCGTAACTTTGTATAGTGCACGATTAGGTCATTCTAAGATGGTTATATTGTGGGATATCTAGATGTTCTGATTTAATTGTAGGCCCAATACAGAAGTCTAACTCTACATCCACAAAAATTGTAGTTCAATCAGAAATCACAGCACGGCGATGAATTTCAATTAATTTTTCTTTTAAGAAAATGTCAATTCAAAATTCACTCGTACAAAAATCTTAACACTGACGTTCGTGTCTTATGCTAAATATATACCTTCAATGAGAGTTCATTGTAGCACAATGGAGAGGACATTTGAATGGGAAGATTTTATACACTTGAGAGGCGAATATTTGTATGATCTAGAGTTGGAATGTTAACTAAGCTATCTGTATATTGAATGTCTTAGTAAATAATAACGTCAATGGATGCCATTGGCGACGCTACGTAGATTCGCTTTGTTGAATGAGCAAATGCTTCCTAGCAAAGCTGTACGGTCTTTTGCTAATGGTGTTTTTGGTGCGGCTGCACTTGCAATTACTGGCATCGGAGGTGGTGGAGGGCACAAATCTTTTTTGAATTCTTTGGAACTATTTGATTGCACTTCAGTAGAACCTATAAATTATAAAATAAATTATAGAATAAATACATAGTTATTTTTAAATCGCTAACGTAATTAGAGTTAAAATTATATTTTCTAGTTGAATAATCATTAAACAAGGTCCAATATAAAAAAATGCGATACCTATAATTAAGTCAACCAAAATGTGATAAAAATATCTGACGGAGAAAAGTATATCGCCTTAAATTGAGTTTTTCAGAAAAATTGACAATATTCTGTAATTTGTTGACAAATACTGGTAATATATTTGAAAGAAGGACACTAAACAATTACCAAAATTATTTTGAACAAAAATGATAACACCATAAACCTAAATTTGGAATCCTTTTTTTTTTGTATTTTTAAGAATTTCAGGTCAAATTTTTACCGACAGAAAGTTTTTGATGCAATTGACGAGTGCGTATAATCATCTCGTTATACAACAGAATATTAAGTATCTGAGTGCTGATGGTCACCCGATATTGAGTAAAAATGGTTAACTTCGAGAAAACAGTCTGGCTGTGCTCTAGTAATTATGAATTAAAAACCATTTCGTATTATTAATTCCAATGACGACTCTATCTGAAATTTTTAAAACAAAAAAGATTCCATTGTACCAGAATCTAGGATCGTGGATTTACACATTTTTGTTATTGTATAAAGTATCCGTTTTTTACATTTACTTAAATTTATATACAATTTTTTTCCTGAAAAGTCTAGTTAGGACGCTATAACTTTCTTGCATCTCTGAAAACAAGGCAATTAAAACAGTTTACTTCTAAAACTTAAAAAATATTTTGAATATAAGGAAATAATAAATTATCTACTAAACTGAAAAGAAACAAAAATTTGACATAAATGCGTCATACATAACGAAGTGTAAAGAACTAATAATACATTTTTACAATTCTACGAATAGTCGTACAAATACAATAATAAACTAGAAACCTGTCAAATGATCTACGCGACACCACTGATCGCAGCCTTTGCCATCAACTTTTGTGTGCAGCTTTTAATGTAAGAGAATAATTATGTAATTATTATATAAAAAATTGTAGAAAATTTTACCGACAATATAGATTTATAAATTTTTTAGTTTTACTTTCAATTTTTTAAAAATAAAACTGAAAAATCAAGAACACTGTAATGTCGGTATCAACGTATAAACTATAACACACGGAATTAGTAAATCCGTTTAATAATTTAGCTTACCATGAGATGGTGGAGTTAGAGTACCAACACTAGTAGCTGTTGATGTGCTAGTTGGGCTGTCTGATCTTTCTGGACTTTTTCCATTGATTTGTTTTGTTCCGTTAGTGCTCAGTTGACTTGCTGAACGTTCCTGTGCTAGTTTTTGTTCTTTTTTCTACAAAAAATTAAAGTTTTTTGTAAATTATAAACTATTTATTTTAAATAAATTTTCATTTGAAAAAGCACGATCAATAGTAGCGCACGTACCAATTTATGCTTTCGTTTTTTCATTTCTTCCTCGGAACTCATCATTTCTTGAACTTTTACAAGTCTTTTTTGATGCCTAGCTACTTTCTGTTCATCTCTCAGTCTTGATTCAGCTTTATTTGTCGCCTCCAATAATGCATCTTTTAAGTGACTACTGAGTTTAAAGTGCGGTTTCTCGACCGCACTGGCATTGGAGCGAGCATTCCGTTGCGTCACATCGAAAAATGGATGTTCCATTAACTGAGCAACTGTCGGAAGATCTTGCTTCAAGGCCTCGTGAGATAAAATAACTTCTAAAAGATTTTTTAATTTTGAATCACAGTGTGGTAGGTCAGAACTTCCAATTGTAGCTTCTAATAGAGGCCTTCCAAAGGTCATTTCGTATAGAACATGTCCAAAGGCGTACACATCTACTTGAGTCTGTAAATTTCATAAAATAATATCAGTTTTTAACCTCCTCGTTAAATAATATTTTAACTATGTATCTATTATTCCTCCAAAGTTTTAACCACTTTTATTAAATCTGAAGCGTAATATTATATGAGATACGTGAATTTTTGTACATAGAAACTCTAATCGACTAAGCGATAAAATACTAATCGATACTCTTTTCAGATTACAATTGCTACCTCTTATATACGAATTTAATCTAATATTTTTACGCGAAAAGGATCGTAATTTCATAAATGAGATCAAAACGACGAAAAAATAAGAAATATCAATAGACGTAACAAAATTGCTATTATTAAGTTTTTCTTACACATGCATGTAATTTTCGCCTTTGAACAACATAAGGTCGATAAAATGCTGGTAAACCTAGAAGACCATTTTCTATATCTAATAATTTTGCTCCAGTGGGTGTCAATAGAACATTTCCCGTGTGCAAATGTCCATATGGTAACCCTTTCTCATGAAGAAAACTAAGAGCTTCTAAAATCTAGAATTAAAAAGGTAAAAGTTATTGCCAGATTATTAAATTACTAGAAATAGAAATATAATAATCAACTTACTTGATATGAATAATTAGCTATTTCTGTTGCAGTTAGAGACTTTGTTTGTTTAGGGTTTCCATATTTTTTAATAAATGGTTGCTTAGGTTTAGAATTACACAAAACATCTCTTAATGTACCATCAGGATGAAAATTACGAATAGTTAGAGCACCATTTTCAGTTACATGTTGGTGTACCATTGGTTCTATATAAGTATGTTTTAGACTTCCAAGACTTTTAAAAACTCCTTGCATATCCTTATCTTGTAAATGTTTATCAGGTCCAAATTCCACCCAAGCAAGTAGCAACTCTTGCTTAGGATTTTGCCTATTCTTAACTGTATAATAATGCTTCCTTAACCGCCATCCCATATCGGGAATAGCCTTGCCAACTTCAAAGTTGGCATCACTACGTAAAGCTAATGAGACTTGCTGTAATGCTATTTCTGAAATACAAAAATCAATGATCATCAGCATCTCAATTTAAGCACTCTAGCTTTTGTTTTCCATATTGTATTAGTATATTAGTACATTATATTAGTATATTATATTTACCATGAAGAGGTGCTGTATAGTTTTCAGGATCTAAGAATTTTTTCATAGGTAACGAAGATGCCAAAATCGGATTCATTAGTACTGTGTTTAAGTAATTCTGAAAATAGTAAAACAATTTTTAGCTAAGTGTTTAAGTATGATAAAATGAAGTCACAGAACAGATCTTCGTACCTGTAAAGCTGCTTGTCTTTGAGCTATAAAATCTGGTTCCATATTACCAATAATTCTTTTAGGTGGCAACGGCAGATTAATGCCGGACACAGATAAAACAGAGTGTAGCTGGACAAAGTCATTGTAGCGTCTGCAAACTCTCCAAGATTTCTCAGGTAATGGTCCTCTCTGTGTCCTTATCACGTACTCCTGAAAAGCCAGCAGTCATTGTTAATAATGCAAGCCATCTATTTTTAGTACCAATCCATCTCAGCCTTGAACTCTCTGAAACACTGCACCTCCCAATACTAGCAGCACAGTAATAGGATAACAAGCATCCGACCGCAGTTTCTAGAAAGCCGATATCTTTTTCTCGTTTTTCAGCGAGTCGTCAACTCGATCAATGACGTCCCATGAGTATAGACATTTAACGCAAGGAGACTGTTGTTTACCGTATGTGAATCGATGGTCCTGGCATTTTCAATAACGCAGGTGAGTGTCTCGGTGTCGTCTAGCAGCACCTTATTCGTGTATCTCTTCTGGAAGAGAGCCATTGATCATGTTAATCGTGGCTGGCAGCAGCCGCGGCCGCGCAGGGCCCCCGCGGCCCGATCTGCGTCGTACAGTATCCGTCGCGTGATTTCCGCGCGGCGCCATGCGTGACGCGCCCCGGATTCATCTCAGCACATTACAGGAGCTTATGGGAGGAGGCCCTGTCTCGTCGCTACACCCACTATGAGCCTTCTTGGGGAATCACCAGAGCTTTTAGGTATAACACTGTCTCTGTCTATCGCTCAGCTCCTCTGTGTGCGCGAGCGCCTGCACTGCCTCCTTTGGGCTGTTTTCTCCAAGAGAGACGTAGCCTACCTCGACTGCAATTTTCCTACTAAATGTACTCTGGGCGACGCAGTCAGTCAGTGCGCCGAGCGCAGGAAAGAAAATAAACGCGCGCATGCGCTGATGCCGATTCCCGGGGAGAGAATTCAGAGGATGGATGGCTTATTGGCTCCTCGCGTAATCTTTCTCTGAATTTCACCCGGTGTTTAATGTTTTGCATACCGCTCGGCCTACTATATACACTCGGTTTATCCGGGCTCTCAATTTTCTCCGCCAAGTTAATCAACTGCAGTTGGCAAATTTAGTTCTGGAAGATTCGTAGGCTCCCTAGTTTAAATTTGAAAAATGAATGCTTTGTAAAAAAATAATGATAGTTTTATCTGTGCTGTCCGGAAATAGAATGTTCATATCGGTACGCCTACAGTGTTCGATGAACTAACTTTTTAAGTATTCAGCTTATATTCTACTTAGATGGGAAATACACATTTTTTAATGACGCAGCGAAAAACGTAGACTCATTCTCATTATTATAACAATACCCTTTGTGGAGTCATTATTCTATTAGATTTTCTATTTTTCCTATTTTGCCTCATACTTTTTCATTTCTTTCAAGTTTTGTAATGTTTGAAAATTCTCCGAAGTCCGCAAAAGGAGCGATAGAAGTCACTTCAGCTATTTGATAAAAGGACAGTGTAGTGATCTTATTTAAAACTAATAATTATGGCTAAAAATAAATTATTATAATTTCAAAATATGCTATATAAAATTTTGTTCACAATGAATGAATTGATAAATTTTATTAAAATTTTGTTAACCGAAGTATGACTTGAAAAAATAAATCGAAAAACTAAATGTACGTTATTATAATTATTTTGTTATAAATTATTTGAAACAAAAAGTTTTCTTAAACATTATGAATAAAAAATGAATGTTAAATTCATTGTTTTGAAGCATTGAACTTTAAAGAAATATCCAATATTGATAAAATTTATCTCACAAAAAATTTTTTGTCGAATATTTTATTAACAGTTTTGTACCAAAATAGTTTTAGATTCTAAATTCTGCAATATATGATCGGAGTATGCTGTTAATAATAAGCTTGAAGACCCCATATTGGTATTATCAGAAAATATACATATACATCCAACTTGTATCTAGCAATGTAAATAAGCTGCTATCAGACACGGTAAATACCTGTTTAAGCGTTTTTATAGATAAAGTTAGACATAGATAAAGTTTTTTATGATATTTTATAGGTAGTTTTAAGGAATTAACTTATTCAATTACGTTTTAGAAGTAATACATAATTAAATAATATGCAACATATACTCTTTCATGTTATAAAAAAAAGTCGAAAAATTTTGAATTTTATAGATTCAAGCGTAAACAAATAAATAAACGGTATTTTTTAATGCTAAGGTTTAATTATAGTATTATTATTTATGATTAATTCACAAGAAAATATTGTTATTTTTTCATTTAACGATTGATGACATCACTAAATAATTAATAAAATTATTTATTTAATAAGATTCATTCTTAATTAAAGGGTCTTAAAAAAAATTTACAATCTTAAATTAAATGCGTGTATGCATAACGGTAAATTTTCAAATTTTTGCGCTCTACTCTTGCGCGCTCTGAAGTTAGGAATTGGAGGCCGGTTGGCTCCTCCTCGTGCGTCGTGCCATCACCGCTTGCATGCGGTTGCGAAAGTTCCGGCTGGCGGCTGCACGACGAGTCTTGCTAGGGATTTTCTTCAGAGATGAGAGCTAAAATTCTCTCTGTCACATTATTCCAAGCGCTATAACTAAAATAAATCCTGTGGAAAATATATTGACGACCATTAAATGTCTGTACTGGCAGGAGGTGCACTAACTTTCGACAAAGCTTTCAATATCGATCACAGAACGGCAAAGGATCTCCCGTAACAAAAATCCCTATAGCCTCCCAGGCATTTAAAAACGAACAAAACGAGCGCGCAGCGGAGCAGGGCAGGCAAGTTTACTAGTTCTAGACAGCAGCAGTCGCGAAACATTTCTCAATAATTGAACGTATGTAGACCGGAGCTAGTTAGCGTAGAACGTCATCGATCGAGCATCGGTTATCTGTGTCGCTCATTGCAGCAGGTCAGGCTTTTCAGCAGCAGAGTTAGTGTCCTTCGTAGCCGTAAGGACTCGGATCATATCACTCTCTCACGAAACGTGAGGCGCCACGGGAGGAGAGAAGATGCGTGCTGCCTACGTCGAAACGCTGAGAAACTTCGCTTCACTCGCCGTCGGCTAGTGAAACCGTCTGAGTCTCGTTTTTTTTTTCGGCGGCGCGCTCGCACTCCAAATTCGTAAAGCTCTCAGATTAGTTTGGGGACTCGTAAGTTTTCCTCTTAAGGCTCCTCTAGTAGCGCGCCTTCGACAAATCAATAGTCACGAGAGAGCACGAACTTAGCGCAGGAGCACTGCAAATCGAGAGTGGTCCATCTTCGGGCTTCTGTGGAGTGATCAGATCAAGAAAAGACACGAGGATGGAAAAGGACGAGGACCTGGGAGACTTTAGCGGGGGCGGCGGTAATGCTAGCGGTTCGGAGCAGACGGACAAGCCTAACGAGGTCGTCAAGGACAACTACGGCTGTGAACATTACAAGAGAAAGTCCAAATTTGTGGTGAGAATACACGCAGATCGCTCTTTCGACATTTCTTTGCTTTTTCCATTGGCGACAGAGTGCGCCCGTATTTTCCTTCACCTCGCCAAAGCCGATGCTCTCTGATGTTAATTGGAGGTGTAATTGCTAAATTGCCGATGCTCCTCTGAAGAAAATATTGTCTTCGACAACCTAACCTCTCTGTCGAGCTCAGTAGAGATAGTGCCTGGGCTGCTCAATGCAGTGCATCAATTAATTGGTATAAATGCCTGTCGTTCAGCGCTCTTATAAAAAAAAAAGGCAAACGCTGCTCAAAACGTTAATGCTAGTTAGATCTGTTTGTTACAGAACTCTCTTCTTTGTCGCCTCTCAGTATCAATCTTGATTTTGTAATTTGGAAATAGAAATGAATAATAAAATCATTAATTCAACTTACTGGCAATTCTTTGAACTTGTTTTTGTAGATTAAAGTTTCTTATACAAAAGTGCATTGTTGTTGACTAAGGTTAATGTAGATTAACAAGAAAATTGAAAACTTTATTTATCAGCTCATCGTTGATGCAAATATTTTTTGTGCAATAAAAAAGTAAAATGCATATTTATAGATATCTACAAGAAAAAATGGCAATAGATTTATATTTTCACAAAATATTTATAATATAATAAATATTTTATACTAGAAATTTTTCTTTCATCAAATTAATCACAAGCTTGAATGATGATACACAAAGAAACTTCTTCAATTCAAATAAAGAGCAAATGATGCCCCACTCTTTTATTCTCAACCATCATCTCTCTGTCATCATTGGAACAAATCTAATAGAGAGCACTTGTACAACACCCTTTTCACTTTCAAAATTCTTGCTCTTTTATTACTTTTGCTACTGTTGCTTACTATGTATTATAATGAATATCAATATCAAATTGTTTAAAGTTTTTGAAAAATATGATTTATATTCAAAAATGTAGCTTACAAAAATCTTAACTTTTTAGTTATCTTAATTTCAATTAAATTAAGTTAATAAAACTCTCTACAGACTTTATTTTTAAATTTTTTATTGTAAAAAATTATATTATTATGTTTTTAACTTCTATTTTAAAACTAAAATAATTACACTACTTTTTGAGGTCAATGTTTATTTGTTATTTTGCTCATAAGAAGGCACATTAAAGTAAAAGGTTAAATTAAATTATAGTTATTGAGTATTAAAAAATGATCATATAATTCATTACTAACTTAAAAATAGATTATTCATTTATAAATCAAGTGCATTCTAAAACTATCTACTATTTTATATATAATTCAAATTGTTATTTATTACATGATTAAATGATTTTATAGCAACAAAAAGTATGACACTAATTTGTGTAAAATATAATGGATTTACATGGGTTATCTCTTAGCTATTAATTTACCTCTCAAATATTTGAACAATTAAAAATACTTTGTTGAACAAGAAAGTAAAATTTTCATGATAATCACATTTTTTTCTTTTGAATTTTAGAATATAAAACTATCTTATGAGAATTAGACAATTTTAGTTCAATTCAAAATTAGATATTAGATAATAAATGCTAATTTAAGTACACATTAAAAACCAGTTTTATCAAAGTTTAAACATAAGCTTAAAGTAAATGAAAACATCATAGAAAAAGATTTTTTTTAAAGTCCTTGAAAGTCCTTACATTATTTAAAGCAGATAAACTAAAGTTTTAATTGAATTTTTCAGACACCATGTTGTAACAAAGTTTACACGTGCAGATTTTGCCATGATGAACAAGAGGCTCATACAGTAAAGCGAAAAGAAGTCACAGAATTAATATGCGTCTTGTGTGATACCCGCCAGCCAGTACAGGCAACCTGCCAGAAATGTCACGTAAGATTTGGAAAATATACTTGTCTAGAATGTAATCTTTTTGATGATGAGGACAAGAATCAGTATCATTGTGATGGATGCGGGATCTGCAGGCTTGGGGGTCGTGACAAATTTTTTCACTGTGCTAAGTGTAACATGTGTCTGCCAGTTGAACTACAAAATGGTCATAAGGTGCTATTTCTATCCAAGTTATTATTTATGTTTAACTAAATTTCTAAAGTTATAGAAATATGAATATTCAATTAATTTATCTTACCAACTGTTTGAGAATATTGTGTAAACTAGGTTTCAACCACTTACTTTAATTTTACAGTGTGTAGAAAATGTATCACATGCCAATTGTCCGGTATGCTTAGAAGATATTCACACCAGTCGCATTCCCTGTCACATTCCTAATTGTGGGCATTTGCTACATCGTACTTGCTTTGAAGATCTTTTACATTCAGGGCATTATGCTTGCCCAACTTGTCAAGTTTCTCTACTTGACATGACCGATCTCTGGCGATTTTTGGATAGCGAAGTATCGCTAACACCAATGCCTCCTGAATATAAGGATTATAAGGCTGATATACTTTGCAAAGATTGCCATGAGGTACATATTTATTTAATTTTACAATTATTATAGTTATAAGCATATAATTACCGATAAGATAAGATTAATAATTTTTGAAGATTAAGTACAGTTTTTTATTTTTCAATTTTTTTAAAACTACTGAACAAATAATGTGATTATTTCCAAGCAACTATCACTATCAATAATTTTAAGCATCAATTTAATTTAATTTTAAATTTAAATAATTCCTTGCAATTTATTTAACGATTGAGATATATGTCATAATACTATTTTATGTAATGAAGCATTTTATTTCTTGTTACATAATAAGATTTCTCTTGAAAAGAAAACTATATTAAACAATATTAAGAACTAACAACCTTTTACAAAAATTATATTTGCAGAAACATGCAAGTAATTAAATAAAATGCACATTTTTCTAGGAATCCACTGTGAAATTTCATGTTGTTGGACTGAAATGCCTAAATTGTGGTAGCTACAATACATGTAGAATCAAGGGATCTCCTTGCCCAGGCAGTGAGTAAAAAGATATCTTATTCTTGGTAGCTTTTTCATCTAACTACTATGTCAATTGCTTTCAATGCTATTTGCTTAAAAGTTAGACTGATTTAGCACCACAATCCTAATAGTTAGTGAAAAATTTCTAGAGCGTAATTTAACATGTGGAACGTTTTTACTCAGCAGATCCAGAATCCCTAGATGTTGCTGCAAGTGGAAGTCGGACAGGTACCGACGATCAATCCCAAGGATCGCAACCACAGTAGCAAAAAGTTCGAAGGCGTTGGACGACTGTAACGGTTCATTCCTTGTGCATCATTCTAAGGCGTTTTTTTTCGCGCGAATAAATCGGTATATCCTATATATATGAGTATTTGCTTCATTTGCGAGGAAAAATACTCAAATATAAATAGATGCCGACATGTGTTCATCAACCGTGATGTTAAAGTATCTCGTCGTCATCAAAGAATTTAAATATGAGATTTTGCAATGAGTTCTAGTGCTTTATAAATTCAATGTAGTTTTATTAAAGACATGTTTCACTATTTGAATCATATATCGATATAAATTTTATTTAAGTTTGCTGTTTTTAGTTTGTTGACTTTTTAATAAAATGTGATATAAAAATATGCGGATTGCAATAAACACGAAATCTCATTATTTGAATATCTTTTTTTATCTTTATATAAATGTTTTTTCGCACTCAATACATTACAATTGTTTAACCACATGTTGGCAGGAAATTTTGATTTAAATTCTTTTAAAAAATGATGCAAACTAAGGCCTGCAGTCGTGACGCGTAATCAGTATCCTTGATTTATAACTAGACCAATTTTTGAAAACTTTAGTACAATTTTAGAGAAACCAGACTGGTTCTCGGAAATACGTTTTATAATTGTAAAAATATAATAATCTAAAATTAATTTTTTATTTATACATGCATTTTTTAATAAGTGTCTTATAAATTAAAAATAGGCAATGGGTGAATTAGATCTTTTGGGTTGAATTTTTTTGGTCAGTTTGTATATATTGGTTTCATTCACTTTTGATTTAAT
Source organism: Ormyrus pomaceus (assembly GCA_900474385.1). Lineage (NCBI taxonomy): Eukaryota > Metazoa > Arthropoda > Insecta > Hymenoptera > Ormyridae > Ormyrus > Ormyrus pomaceus. Next base: position 27,279 of record UCOM01000637.1, on the reverse strand, counting down.
AGTTATTATAAACTAGTATACTTTATGAAACGTTGGAGAACTTATTAAAATTCATTTTTCCAGTTTTAAGCCAGAAAACAGTTAATGAAATTGTTAATGTCTTATTAGTTACTTGTTTGTAATTAATAGTGAGAAACAGTAAGAATGTATATTATAATTTCAATATTTGTATAGAAAATATAACGATAATATTTTTTATTTAATCTTACCAATTCTTTTATTTTCATTGAATAGACATTATTACGTTATCTTTTTAACTTGTTGGATGCTAAACGTATCTGATTTACAGGTGACTGATCGCTAAAAAATGATTATATTTGCATTAATATACTTATCTAATATGTAAAGTATGACCGAAAAGGCTGCATACTAATCATTTTAGAGATCAATCTGAATTTAGTTTTGTATCTTAGCATCGAACATGTTAAATGTCTATGACTTTAGCTATTTGTAATCATGGTAGAAATGTATCTGACCTTCGGAATCTGATACCGCGACGCGACTAAATATTTAAAGTATAATTATATTGAACATACCTCGAAACAGAAAAATAGCATAATCAATTTACTTACCAATTTTCATGCTGCATTTTATACTAGCAGATATACTTTGTAAAACATTAATTAATTGTAAATCATAAACATTCCAACTCCTCGTCGATCAATTAGATAAATAACACGTACATAATTAGACTTATGTATACGAATAGATTGCCTTTGTAAACAATTTTTTTCCATTTTATCAATATGTAAAATAAAGTTGAGTTAAATATTAATTTAAAATGTAATAAAATTTTCAATTTTCTTTGTATTAAGATTGCGTTCAACAAATATCCATTGTATTTAAATAATAATTTTAGGATGCCATTTTCTCTTTGCGTAACTATAAAACACGGAATGCGATGTGATGGATCAATAAAAAACAAATACAGTTACATTGTTAATCGTAAATATGTTAAGACCTGTTTATCAATTTTTTAAAGACGCAATTTAATTTTCAATTAAAAAATTTTAATTATTATTCAAAATATTAATAAAAAATAAAAGCTTAGGAAATTAAAAGCAAAGAACAAATAATACGAAGTATACAAGTAAGTTGCTTGAACTCGTTTGTTTTCTTCCATTTGAGATTAAAAAAACTTATCGTGATATTACTGCATAAATAATACACTAAAAAGGTAAAATATTTTTACAAACAAATTATTTTAGTTCAAACGTATTCATTTTGTGTGTAAAATTCAAGCAGAAAAGAATGAGTCCTAATTAGAGATGCGGGCGCATGAGTGGATTGAGTACTCGGAGTGTGTTTTTATGCATGCTTTTCCATTAAAACACATTCCTCCGATAATATTTGTTAAAAATGTATTTCTTCCTTGGTTTTCAAACGACAAAAATTGATCGATCAAAAAATCTGAAGATTTACAAGGCACAAAATGAAAAAAATACATCACTTTATATGTTTTGCGTGATCAATGTCACTTTATTTATTGTTTGGTTGTAAATTAAATTACCAATGCAAAGGCTCTTTGTACATAACGGCCGCAATAATGTTTTATATTATAATATAATATTCTATCAAATAAACCGGCTATAATTTTTTCTATTTATCTTCGCTACAGAAAATGAGAAAAAACGACACGCATAGTGCGTACATATATATAATATATATGTATATATATATTTTATATATATATATTGATAAAGGATTTTCCCCATAGAGATTTAAGTTATCCATTATGGGAAAAAGGGGGAAGGAAAGGGTAAGAGGGTAGAGGAATTAGCGAAATTTACAAAATAAGTGTAGAAAAAAAACTGAGAGAGCATATTCTCGCAGACGCAAGTTGCGAAATTATTCCAGAGAGAATTCGCACGCTTTTACAATCTTCGTGGTGACATTTCATCGACCAATATAATTCCGAAAAAAACGCAGAGCGGAGCCACTTTTCGCTACTATTTTATTAGCCATTCTGGTCTATCGCGCATGTAAAAATATTTTTCAAAAAACTTTTTTTGCACTGACAATCACAAGAATAAACTCGTGTAATTAGTCCATAAAATATCAGTCGGGGTATCGCTTCTTCGACGATCTTGAGTCACACTTTACTGCTGGCAACTCTTGGCGTTCGACGAAAGCAAATCAGGTCAGAAGTTGAGGGAACGCGGGCGTAATGGTGTATATCCATGAATGGTGAGAAACTGCCTGGCTGCCTGTGTCATCTCAACCTGATCTCGGGTGCGACCACAAGCCACTGCCGTCCACTGCACTTCCAATTGCATCTGTAAATTCAAATTAAAATTCCTTAAAATTTCATTTATTAATCCGCGTATAAGATGCGTGAAACCTTTACACAAAGTGAAACACGTAGAACAACTATTGAACAGTCAAGACGGAAAAGCACAAGAGCAAGGGAGTGTAAATGCAGATGTCAAGCAAACTCACCTTTGTACGTTTAGACGGCGCCAGACTGTAGTCGTTTGGGCTGTCGAACGTGTCGAACGAGATAGCTCTTTTGGCATTGGGCTTCCGCTGTACGGGCACAAAGTCGTGGGAAGTCTGGAAAGGAATAGACACACTAGCTACAGCCGGCAGTTTAAAGTAGAAAAATTCAGTAGAAAAATATTCGAAAAGGAGGAAAATACTCTAAAAATAGTTTTCTCAATTCTTTATCTTTTAATATATTAATAAATATTATATAAAAATAGAGATGTGCAGACGATAGGATAGACGCGGCGAGTGTGTTTTCTCCTTCTCTTTTCCCATTCGTATCTACTCGACTCTCGAACACTTGTGATTTTAACTGCAAAATCGGAGTGACTAGGCCTCATGTTTATTTGGTACGTACGCGAATCGTTGCGCGCGCCTCCGCGAGCCGTTGCTCGATACAAATCTTTGGATTGCTCGTTCCTTAACGAAGGGGATTACTTTCGTTTCGTTTGGGGGGAAAGAGAAAGGGTTCTTGATGGCAAAGGATTTTCTTTTCTTTTAGAAAGGATTCATTGGGAAAGGTACTTTGGTACGCTAGGCCAGGCCTGTTTACAAGGGAGAGATTCGCTTTATGCAGTTAGTGCAGACATGCTTTCCATCAACTTATCATAAACACGAATCTAATAATAAAATAAGGGAGGTAAAATTAAATTAAATAATATATACTATACAAAACTCATATACGAAAAAATAACTTTACAAAAAAATTGGACTTTCATAATTGGGCTCAAGGAGCATAGGAAGTCATCTTTTTTTCAATCTTTTTGAGACTTTCCTGAATCATGTCTTTATGTGCAAATATATTTTTCTCTTTTTGATATTAAAGCATAATTAGTAAAAAGAAAATAAAAACAATGTTAACAACAAAACTGCTTATTTCACATGACTTAACAAGATTTTTTTACAACGTGTGAAAATATTAAATAAGCGACGTTAAAGTCAAAAAAGACTAAAATACCAAATTAAATTCTTAACATTAAAATAAATTAAGTACTTATAAGACGGTATCTTTGACCCGACTACTAATTAAGCGTCATAGTCCTTTACGTGATCTTTAATTTATCTTTTTTAAATAAAAAATTAAATACAGGCTATGATATCCTATCATGTTGCCGATAATAAATTTATAAGACGTTCTTTTTTTAATTTATCTTTTTTCATTATAAATATTTAACAAAAGGCAAGTAGCGTTAGTAGAATGATCGAGTCGTTAGTACTGCCTTAATTCAGGCGTCAACTGTTTCTTTCTTTTTCTTTAATCTCTTTTCAAGGTAAGACTGCTACACTTGAAGGTACGTTAATTGGAATGTTAGAATTTCTGCAGGAGTGGAAAGCTGTTTTATTTCGGGGGAGGACGTACAAGGTTCTCTCATTTGTACAACGTATTTAAGGCGCTACGTGGAAGCCCGAACTAGGCATGTATGGGGGAACGACAATACGAACAAACAACATTAAATAAAAAAAAAAAACGAATAAAACATATATGAATTAAATAAGAAACATCGATAGAGACAGTGATTAGTACAGACAGTATAGAGTAGAAAAGGCAAAAGACGGTACACTAGAGATGTAGAATAAATGTGTGAGGAAAAGAAAAGGCCGGCTAGCGTGTCTAGAGGCGATTGGTGCGGGAGTAGTACCAGGATAGGGCTGGTTGTTGATTCTGAGAATCACATTGAGTTTGAACACGCGTTTCTACCTTTATAGGGCTTGGAGCAGTTGCCAAAAAACTGTCATCCAAGGCCATCGATGCTGGTGAGAACAATACAGACGTATCTAAACTTTTGCTCTGAAAGGAAAAATGTCTTTATTAATTCTTGAACAATTAACTTTGCTCTTTGATAATTGAATAAACAATTACTAAGGTAATTTTCAGTAATTATTTTATCCAATAAACAAAAAAAACTTTTCCGAAATACAAACCGGTGTCTCAACGGCGAAGCTCATTTCGGAACTGTCGTGTGTGCTGGACCAAGCTTGGCAGAGAGCCTTTCGTGCCCTTTTGCCGCCAGGAGCACTGTTTTCCTTGCCACGCCGTCGACCGGTTCCGTAACCCGAATCCTGCAAAATACTGCCGCTGCTTGTCCCAGCTAAACTTTCGCGATCTGTCTCTTGTTTGATGATCTCCGTGAGGGCATCGAGTCGACTCGGTGTCGCCGGCAACTGAGTGGTCGTTCCGCTCCTTCGCTCGAATTCGGCCAACGCGTTTTTGAAAGGCGTAGGTGTTCGAGGCGTCGTGCCGTCTAAAACAAATTGCTCAGTTTATTTTACGTCTTTATTTGCATTCCTAAGCTTACTTTCTCCCCGAAATAGATAGCTTCATAAAAAATACGAGCCAATTAAAAATTTAAGTGGGAGGAGGTAAAGAAAGCGAGGCTTGCTTATTGTACCTCGACGTAAATTCGAGGGCTGAGGCGTAGTGAGCGTACCGGGGCTACCCTTGGGCGTGCTCGCCCTGGGCCAGGATGGCTCGGGGCTTAAACTGTTGAGGAATTGCGAAGGGCTGAACGGCAGCTGCTTGATAGGAGTCGAGGGAGCGGTGCCGATCTGCGAGGATGTAGAGTGATGTTGGAAAGACTGAAGCAGGAAGTCCGACTGGTTGCCGCTGTCGGGGGTGTCGGTTCGCTGCTGCTGTTGCTGCTGCTGCTGCTGCTCGAGGTGAATGTTTCGCCGCCTGCGTAAAATAGGCGGCGGACTAGTCTTCTCTCTCTCGTGCAGCTCTGTCTCTTCCTCAAGATCTGGCATCGGCAGCAAATGAATCTCCGACGACCTCGACGTTGGGTCGCTTGCCATCTCAAGACCAAAGTACCTGTTTGAAAATTTTCTGCTTAATAATTTTTCAAAATTTCAGAAAAAGAAATAACAATTTCAAAAGAAGGCCAAAAAATTGACTCTGAAATTAAAGATGATTTGAAGAGCGTATTACAAACATTAGAATGCACAATAAAATTCTGTGCTTCCTAATAAAATAAATATTAATTTTGATTAGGACATTTTTTTTCTTTCAATCCCAAGTAGTCAATTTTTCTAATAAAACATTTATTGAAACGAGTCTCACTTAGAGAAGGGAGAAACAGATTCGATGCGGTTACGACGCGGAGGCGAATCCAGGTGGCTTTCGATCTGGCGCTCGTCCAGCTGCAGTGACTCAAAGTGTTGCTGCTGTTGCTGTTGCTGATGCTGTTCGTTGCGTCTCTGTTCTTGCTGCGACTGTTCCCAGGCTCGCGTCCAATCCATCGACTCCAAATCGCAGGTTTGCGCTGCGGCCAGCGTCGAGCTCGTTACCGTTGAGCTATTCTCGCCGTTCATCGTCGTCGACGTTACTTGCTGCTGTTGATGCTGCGGATGCTGCTGGTGCTGCTTCCTCGTTCGCTCGCTGCCCAACACGTCCCTCTTTATCGTCGATGCTGCTTCATTTTTCCTTCTTCCTCGACCTATATCATAGATAGATTTGTATAAATACAAAAGAATGCTCGTCGTACAAGAAATATAGCATTCCTTTATTCAAACTAGTGTACTCTGCAAATGTTAGAATAAAACATCAACAGTTTTACACAGTAACAGTTGCTTCTCCATTGCTACAGAATAAAATAATTTTTGTTCAAGCATAATATAAATAAACTTTAATGTTTAAACATTTTAGTAGAATTATTTACAAAAAAATGTCAGTGTATCAAAATGTATTTACAAAGGTTTGAATAAAAACATGAATGCGATAAGAATATAAATGGACCTCGCGATGTGGTCGTTCTGCCTTCTTCAGCCTCGTATTTCCTCCTCATGGTGCTATTCCAGTGATTCTTGATGGCATTGTCAGTCCTACCAGGAAGTAGCTTCGCTATCTTAGCCCACTGATTGCCAACTCGCCTGTGTGCCTCTACTATAATCATGTCTTCGGCTTCCGTCCAGGCCGTCTTTTTGATGCCCGGGTTAAGGTGATTGTGCCAGCGTTCTCGGCACTGCTTGCCTATCCGACCCTTAAGGTGTCGAGCTATCAGCGTCCATTTCTTCGGACCGTATCGCTGTACCAGCTCGACTACTTTTTCATCCTCCTGCAATTTCAAATTTCGTTTCATTAACCTTTTATCAAATGAAAAATTCCTTAAACATTTTCGCTGAATCAGCTTTGTTTAAAGTGATTAAATGAGTTTTAAGAAAAAAAAAATCGAAATATCTTTTTAGAAAGTTTGTAGGATAAAATTTGTCTAGTTGCCCCTGCAAGCCTTTGAAAAGACCCAAGAATCAAGGATTCCAAATATCTCCGATTTCCGAACTACAATTACCCAAAACCATCTGCTCCCCAAGAAATTCCCTCGGCAAAATCGACTCTACCTACAAAAATTCTGCTTCCCTAACGGTATCAAATAAAGGCAAAAATTTACAAGCCATAAAAAAGAAGACCAAAGGCGCGCTCGAACGAGGCGAGGCGGTATATAGAGAAGCCATCGAAAAAGCCTTCGCCTCTATACCTGCGGTCCTCTCGCATATTTCAGCGGACCCGTGGAGAAAGTCCGTGTGGGCAACACACTCAAGAGAGGAACCCGCCGCCGGCTCGCGAAAACCAAAAAGTACACCTCAGTTGGTAAACCTTTCTGGGAAGCGAGGAGAGGAACCCGGCCTTGTGGCTTACGGCTTTTCCTATAACATCGGCCGCCGGCTGCTTGCGAAACGCCGAGGAACGGGGCTTTATTAATTCCGCCTTGCATAACCCCGCCGCGATTTATAGCGCACTTCTGTAATTGCGAGGCGGCCGCGGGCAATTAGGAGATGTATCCGCGACATCCTGTTGCGAGGGAAAAAGGGAAGTTTCGTGGAATAAGCGCACGCCGGCGGCTTGTTAAGCGCCTGCGCATTCTCGGGCGTGCATTCGCAGGGAGAGGAGAGAGAGAGAGAGAGAGATGCGAGTGGCTGCTTCGCCCTTGATGGGAGAGGAGGCTAAGCGGCGCTGCTTCGATTGAAATTCGTCGCGGCGCTGCGTAGTTCTCTTCTTTATTCCTTTTTTAGTTTTTTAAAACGCTTTTTTCAAATGCTAAGTCACGTTCCGCGCATTTTTCTGAACTCTGTTTTGTTGCATCTATTACGGACTAAATCGAGCTGCCTACGGAGATTTTTTGAAGGATTTTCGAGGAAAAGTGTTTCGTTGGAATTTGACGAAAATAAATAGCAGGCTCCAAGTTGAAGTAGATTTTTGCTAATTTTCACAATTGGACTAATTATTGTAAGCGAATTCTTTAAAAAAAAAAAAATCAATATTTAAAAATTTCCACATCAAAGTATTTACAAGCGATCGGAAATAAACCGTCGAAAGGAGCGAAGCATTTCTCGGAAATCCCGCTTTTAGCCAGAAATCAACGGATCTAGGAAGGAAGTTCCGATCAAAAAGAATGCCCACTTCCCATCCCGTGACAATCGCACTTCCGACCTGACACGAAAATTCTCCCGCCTCCCCAAAGAAAGCGGGGAGAGAAAAAAAAAACTTTCTCACCGATAATCACCTATCGGCCCGACCCTCGATGAGTCGAATCCCTCGGCCAGTATAGCGGAAAATAAGCGCGGGAAAACTCGCCGGGAAGGTTAACGAACTCGGCGGTGAAAATCGCCCGTTCAGATCGACACATGTCGTGTTTAAGAGGCTCGTGTATGTTTCTTAGATGTCTGCTTTGTTGATACATGGAATAGCCTTTTTAAAAAATTCCTGCCGAAGCGATCGAACGCCTTAAAGTATTCAAATTCGGCGGCGATTAATTTTCGACTTTGTATGTTTACGATTCCTCTCGCTGCATACACCGACTAAGCCGGCAGCTCATTCGAATTCAGGTGCGCGCGCCGAGTCCCTTTTCGATCAGACTTTGTAATTAGCTTGTGAGAATGCGCGCGAATTGCGTGCCGCAAGGAGACGTCGACTGCACGCGGGCCGTTTTTTTGTTGGGGTGTTTTAATTAGGGTGAGTAAGAGAGCTGCACCGTTACCGCCGAGTTTATCGATTTAACGAATTCATATCCCCTTATACGGAAGGGGGAGTAAAAAATTCAAACAAACAAAATGACCCGACTCGGGGCTTTCGGCGATACTCGTAAAGAACGTCGGCGAAACGAAATTCAACGCGAATCCCTTTTTATCAAAAACTAGAAATTTGTCAATATTTAGGCAGCTTGTTGACACTGTAATCGGCGAATCGGCCGGTCGACAGGAGCCTCGTCGTCGGACAAGCTTATCTCTGCTAGATTTCCACTTGGCGAACGTCTGTGTGTAAACAGGAGGAGAGAGAGAGAGAGACTCCGGCGTTCGGGAAAAGCATGATGTAAATAGATATCGCACCTCTTTCGTCCATGGTCCTTTGACGAGCTCGGGGTTGACGACCTTCGCCCACCTCTGTTGACACTGGACGTCGCTCCGGTCGCGGAAGTGAGCCGCGATCGTGTCCCACCGGAGCCCGGTGCCTAATTGCTCCGCGCTGCTCACCAGCTGCTTCAGCAGGGCGTCCTGCGAAAAGAGAAAAAGAGAGGTTGCCTCGTTAGAAATCGATTTCGAGCATTGATTCCGAGATTTGGTTGACGGGGCAGTGGAGTTTTTTTTTGTTTGTTGGCTTGAAGAGCGTTTTATGTTTTTTATTAAAATTCACCGACAATCGCAGAATATATCCACTGCGCAATTTCGCAATTGCGTCTGTGTGCGCGCCCCTAAATGTAAATCTGCTAAGACAAAAAAAAAATCGTCGCCTCATCCCGCGACGCCGATTCCCAAAGGACAATTACTTCCGGGCGCGGCGAGAGCGAAAAAAAAAGGGATGAGGCAGCGAATGAAAGGCTGACCGGAACTCTTTGCATAGCGTACACACATATATATATATAAATAAGTGCGATCCAAGGCAGGAGCACAAAGGGAAATTTATGGGGAGCGCGGAGGTCCAGGATAGCCTCGTCCGAGCGAGAAAGAGAGAGAGAGAGAGAGAGAGAGGGCTAGAAAGACGCACACGTGTGATAGTCCTTGGCGCGCATTTCCCATGGGAAACCATACACTGGCCGCGCGAGCGCGCTCGCATACCTGCGCAGGCGCCGCGCCACTTCGCGCACCGCCCTGCGCGCGCGGAGGGCTCGTCTCTCTCCCTCTCTCTCTCTCTGTGTGTGCGGGTATCGCGACCTATATAATTCGCTCTCTGTCCCTTTTCTCGGGAGAGAGAGACAGAGAGAAAGAGAGAGAGAGAGAATCTGCTTCTGTTCAGACGAGTCCAAAGTCTAGTTTGCCTAGCTCGACTAGGACCCGGTCGGAGTTGTTTTCGAACTTTGTTTTTTTTCTCTACGGAACGAAAGGGGGCTTTCGCGCGGGGTCAATTGAGTTTATTGGCAAGTGTCGGGCGCGCGGATAATCAACTCGATTAACAACAATGCCGAGAGTAGGCGATCTTAATATAGGAAATAGTGTGACTCACCTCTTCTTTGGTCCATCGACCTTTATTAATGTGTTTCCCTTGGCCTGAATTGCTTGCAGTCGCGCTGGGGTTGGGCGCCTGTGCCGCCGCTTGATTGCAGACCGACGAGCTGTACTCGACCTCGGACTCCTCTCCGCTGCTCGAGTCGTAGCCCGATCTGGACCTGCAAAACAAACGAATAAATCCGCATTAAAAACACTGGCGATAAAGCAAAAGTCGTGATAATGCGAGGACGCGCACATTAAGCTTTTTCTTTCTTTCTTATGCTGTATAGAGACAAGCATCTGAATTTCCGAAAATGACACGTAACGAAATCCGGAAGCGAGCAGGAAGCTACACTCCCTTCGACTAATCAGATTTCGACTCATCCCCCGGGCGATTCAATTTACCGGAGCGTAAAACCCCCACCGAGTCGACAACCGGAAGGAGGAGGTCCCGAAATCGCATTACCCACCCCAGGCCCGTAAGTCGCTAATTTCGCGTTAATTTCGATATCCGAAGTGTCGCGACGAAAATCGCCGGAGGATATCACGGACCGCTGCGCTTCCTTCCTCAAAAACGAAAAAAAAAGGAAAAGAGAAAGAAAGCGGGAGAAAAGAATATAGCGCGGAGGGTGCTGCGCGCTCTCCTCGCGGAGCTTCTCCGGAGGGACAGAAAACCACATCCGGCTCGTCCTCGAAGGCGAAGGGCTCTAATTAATTTCCGGCGGCGCGCGACGGGCACGCCAAGGAGTCGTCGCGCCGTGTGTGTGTCTGTATTTTTTCTCGTTCTTTTTTTTTTTGCGCCGAGGCGCTTTCACGACGTTCCTCGGGTTATTGTGATGTATATATATGGAAGACGTAAACGCAGCTCTGAAGAGGCCGCGCTGCTTCTTATGTTAATCGGGGGCCCCGGAGGTATCTTTTTTTTTTTTTTCCTTTTCTAAGCGTGAAATCATCGCGAGGGCAAAGGCGCATAATTCGGAAGATATCTTTCGTCGGCTCTCGAATTTTAATTAATTAACTATCGGGTTGCGGCTGTTTCTCGCCGTGTAATTTCTTGGGTTTTCGCTGAAACATTCTTTTTATACGTATAATATATAAGAAACGAACTAACGAACTCTGACGAAACAACAATAATTACACGACGTATCCCCTACAAAAGAATCTAAAAAATTTTCTCATCGTCGGAAAGCCGAGTCGATATCCCGCGGCTATCAAATAAAAAAAAAAGAACCTCTCCTCGCCAAACAGGTGTAGTCTTCCTCCTTTCTACCGAAGTCAAACATTTGTAAATCTCCAGTTTCTCTCTCTCTCTCTCTCTCTCTGTCGGGCGGCGCTGGAAAAACAAGAGAGCTCGCACACTCTTGCGAATTCCTCCGCGGACGACACCGGATCGTCCGTCTCTTTTCCTGCTTCCGCGAAGGGAGATGAGCGGCGCGCGATAATAACACATATACGTGTACCAGTCGCGCGGCGGGGTGATGTAATGCTCGGCCGCGATAACGTCGTAACCGTCGACCGATTAAACGGACCGTTGGGAGGAATGGGACGCACGAGTGCGCAGCCGAGTGTGCGCAACTTGCCGTGTAACGAGTCGCCGCGGGACTGACTTCCTTCCCCCCTTCGCCGCCCTCGCCTTTGTTTTCGGTCTCTTTCTCTTTTTTTTTTTTATTTCAGTCTCGCTCTGCCCTTTAAATTTGATTAAGCAGCGCAATTTAGATTAGGGTTTAACGTCTTTTTTTTTTCTTTCGGGCGGAAGGTATTTCCTTTCGGCGGGTGGCGAGTAAATGTTGTCTTTTATACTGGCTTGCGACAGAGGTCGTTAAGTTGCGACGGCGAGATCGGGTTAATGGGCAAATATACGGGAGTCGGAGATGTTTTATTGCCTCGGGGTGACCCCCCAATAGAAAATTTATGTATTAACGTCGAAATCTATTACTTCATTTCACCTTAAAGCATAAACTTTTGTTCGGATATAATTTTACGCTCGATAAATAATCCCATTGAACAAAAGCTCTCGCCGCGTGCAGCCGAACGATCTCGAGGCAAACATCGGCGCGTTATCCATCGGAAACGTTACACCACTTTCCCAGAGCAAACAGTCGAACAAAAAGCCGCGGCATCGACCAATAAAAAAATTAGTCTATCGCCCCCTCAAAGTTCAGCTAGCCGCGGCGCATCGGGGAAACTCTTGCGCCTCGTATCGCAAGCATCGGAAACAAAGGTGTCTCTCTCTCTCTCTCTCCTTGGCGCTCGCAAAAAAGCAGACAGCGGGGCACAATAGGGGCACGAGGGCGGCAGTGGGAGTAGCCGGTGGGGCTGCAAATGATAAGGGCCCCGGCGACATCTGGGCGCGGCATATGCACTGTGTGTCCCGCGGACATTGTTCGGGGCCTCCCCCAAAGCGCCTACTGACTTTCCCCCCGTTCGCGACGCCGCAGCTGTCCGCTCGTACGCACACTCTCTCTCTCTCTCTCTCTTGGAGCGGAGGGGCCCCTCGATCGACTGATTGATCTGCGACGCCACGCTTTTTCGTTAGGTGCACGGGCGGACTAATGCGAGCCGCTACGTTTCGAGGGGTGCCGGATGGGGTGAAGCTAGGCGCGGCGCATGATTCAGCTCGTTGTTGCCGGTGTATGAAAATTTTTGCCGGCCGGCACTCTTCCTACAGCGTGGGATTTTAACTAATTTTTTTTATTATGGTGAAATGAATCTTTGCGAATGAGGAGCTAATAAACTATTTTGAAGAATAACAACTTTTTCAAGCTCCCTGGACTTACTTCCCACCTTATTGTTATAAAAGGTTCGAAAGTAAAAAAAAAACACGCACTAATCATTGTTTGCTTTTGTTTTTTGCCCGCCGCGAGACAGCGGATATATGCAGATGCGCAAACAGACTGGTGGAAAATTCAGTTATGTTAGCTAACCCAATAAACCTCCCCTAACTAACGACAATAAAAATCCCCCGCTCCCCGACCCCGGCGATATATTCCCAAAAGTTTAATTCCCAAACAATCTCGCATAATTAACCAAGCCCGACGCAACGCGCGCATTATCCGTTACAACGGCCCACGAGCCCAGATGCACGTCCCCGGAACGCATTTAACGGCACGCGATGTCTCCCGGGGGACACGAGTGCATCGGCGCGCGCGCGTCTGCGGATCTCCCCCCCTGTTGGCCCAATTTTTCCGCGTTTCCAAGGGCAGACCCCCTCCCTCCCCCCCTGCGTGGAAAAGCTCGCACCCCCGGGGGGGTGCGGATCGTTCCGATACATTCGGCGAGACCCAATGAAGTATACGTATACAGGACAGCTGAAGGGAGTGTGATTTTTACGCCTGAGAAAGACGCCTTCCCCTCGAATGAAGACGTTCGCCGATGGGAGTGAGGTCGGGTGTGCCCGGGGTGCACTCAAAGGTTACCGGCCCGTTTAAACCGCTCGAAATTTATGCGAAAGCCCGTTTAAAAACGAAATCCTCTCCGTCTGCGTGCAGTATAAGAGAGAGAGAGAGGGAGAGTCGACGTCGCATTCAGCCTCGGACTCAAGTGCAGCAGAAAAGGGGCGAAGGGCAAGGATAAGCAACAAAAACCCAACAATGAGATCCCGAGCCCGTGCACCGAGGGAAGAAACAAAGTAATGAGAAAAAAAAAAAGAGGTACGCGCGACGGCGCGATAAGTATATAGAATGGAGAGCAAGGACCGCTCGGCGGAATGAGAATCAAAGGAGAGAGAGAGGAGCGAGTGTGTGCGTGTGAGAAAAAAAGGGTGCCTCCGAGACGGGATTTTTTTATATGTATATATATATCGAATCGCCGCGTGCGAGCCGGAGAGTTATCAGAAATTTGTAAAGGACGCTTGAGGAATTTCAATGAAAAAAAAAAAAAAAAAACAACGATCTCCCCGGTCCGTCGTCGGTCGAGTCTCTCTCTCACGGAACGGGAGACTGCCATTATCCGGTTCGCGGGGAGAACCTGACTGCAATCGCCGAGTAAACCTCGCAACAATAAGCCCGCTAGACGCATTCTTTTCGCGCGCGCGAGGGAGAAACTTCGAGCGATATTCGTCTGGATTAAGAATGCATATTGTATACGTTGAGACACCGTTGCAGGGGTAAAGCCGCAGAGGGGTTGCTGTACGTGCAGCGCGCTAAAACCATCTCTGATAATGCATTCGCCGGACGAACTCGAACCCTATATCCAGAGAAGCTCCGCAGTAGGCGTCGATCCAACAAAAAGACCAACGGAACACCCGAAAGGGCCGATTACAGCCACGATAATGCGTGTCGATACACCCGATAGACAAAATAAAAAGACCCCCAGCGCGCGTCTCCGCTGCAAGTATATAAAAAAAAAGGCGGGAGTCCATCGGCGGCGGCTCCGCAGATGTCCGGGCCGTGCGCAGGCGTGCGCCCCAATATCGATCTGCTCGAGGGTGCCGTCCGCGCGACGTTCCTTCGTGGGCCGCGGGCGCGAGGTGCACACACCCGACGCCTCGTCGCCGGGGGAGCGATTAAACTTTGTTGGAACGAGGATCCATAATTGAAAGCCGAATCTATATTATATACTCCGGGATAGAATTCGCAGAAGAGCCCAGAGTCGCCCCATTGATAAAAACGTCAGCGTCGACTTTTTTTCTTTTATTTTTCTTGGCTCTCCGCATTTTTTGCCCGCGGGTCGTTAACATAATCTTATCGTAATTAGCGATAAAGCTCCGAGAAGCAGGCCGAGAGAGAGAGAGAGAGAGAGAGAGGAGCGGCCCCGCGGCGGAGGAGCAGGTTCCTCGCTCTTTATATTTTCGGTAGAAATGAAAGAAAGTGATAATGAATTCCTGCGCGCGCGGCTGGGATATATTTTTTTGACGCTCGCCGCATATTTTATGTACACCTTGCTTCCTATACTCTTTTTCTTTTTTATCTCTTCCACCGAGAGATGCTCTCTCTCTCTGTCTCTCTCGCGCGCGCCGATCGTGGGAGCGTTAGAACACACGGACACACGTGCCGCGCGCGGATTTTTAAATTCAAGGATGGCGCCGACCGTTGGGACTTTTAAAACTCTCGCGGCGGAGGTATGGGGATTTGCGTAACTAATCCGGGCAAAGAGCTCGCCGATCGACCGGTTCGACTGTGATGGATTGTTACCTAGTACGGCCGAATACACGTGCTTCTGCGACTGCTACTTTCCGGGCTGATAATTATCGGGTGAGGAGATTGGCAATATAGGCGCTGCTTTGAGATAAGCCTAGGCGAGCTTTATAAATATTTGGATAATGTTTAGGCTGTTTTTTGGCTAAGTGTGATTGATCGGTTTTTTTTTTTTTTCTTTTGCTTCGGCAGGGTACATAGTAATTTATTTTTTTTAGAGCCGTGGCTGAAATCGGCTTGATCGCGATTTTTTGCCGAATTTTTTGCCGATAATTGATCTCTTGATACGGGCATTAGAAACTTGTTAGAACGTAATCGAGTAAGACTTGGCGTCAGCAGAGGTGTGCGCATTCACCGAGGAATTCAGTTTCTTATACAAGCGACGATTCATGAATCGCGAGCAAAATAAAAGCAGCTTATACACGCGCTTTATGAATGAAAAGTTATGTAGGTAAACGAGTTTTGCAAGTAACGGTTGTCTGATCCTGCCGGCTTATATCTTTTTGCAGTACATACTGACTCATACCCGAGGCTGGTTGCTCTCCTCCTTTTTTCCCCCGAGCACTTGCATTTTCAGTCCCCGAAAGTAAAAGTCCCTATAAACTCTCGCGCATTATCTGCGCGCGTCTCTCCCGTCCCAGACATTTAACAGTTAAAAAAAAAAAGCACAGTGTCCTCCTCGTCTCCCCCGAAAAAAACCAGCTCCCCGCTCTCTCGGCGCCGATAATAAAAAAGCCAATTAAAGCCCGGCGTCGAAATAAAAAAAAAACAAGAAGAAACGGAGAGAAAAAGAAACTGCAGGCAAAAGTCGCGGACTGCACCGGATTAGCATGAGACCGGGGGCCCCAGGAAAGCCCCTCTCTCTCTCTCTCGCCGACTGGTTCGGCAGCACGCGAGAGCTTCGAAAATCGAAAAAGGAACTCGGCGGCGGCGGCGCCCATTCAGGGGCAACTCGCTTCTCCTCTTCTCTCGGGGAGCGAGCGAGAGAGAGAGAGAGAGAGAGAGGCGAAATCTCGAGTCCCGGTTGTATAACTCGGGCCACTTGTTTGCGCGCCCCGCCGTGGAATTCGCCGACCGTTAGAGTCCGCGCACGCGCAGCCGCGGCCTTCGCAGACAAGAAACGTCCCGCGCCGCGGTCAAGGTTCTCGATTCCGGACGGGGAGGAGAGACCGATGCAATTTCGCTTTATTAATCTTTCCAGGAATTTTTATATGTGTATGCGCTTTTCGGGGATACACGCCGAGGGGCTTCGCGGCTCGGGAGATAGAGGCAGGTAAAGTGGACACTGCGAGTTCAGCCCTGCGAGCAGTGAAGGTTTTTTGCGTGTTTTATCTTTATGAAACAACTGTTTAATTTTAATTGAATACTTTGTTAGACCTTTATCGAGCGGATAAATCCTTTATTTTTACCACCGCTGATTATTCATAAATATTTATGCGTCAAACAATTAAAAAAGGCCAAGAGAGCTCTTTCGGCACACTTCCAAGAGATAATAATCAGTTCCATAAATAAAATATTTTAATGTCATTAATTAAACGGGCGACTCGATTTTTCTTCTCTTTTTTTTTTTCTGAAATAACACTGCCTGCCTCAACATTGAAAGCGATCAGCCTCTAAATTAACAGATGCTAATTTTATTACCGAAATAAATTCCCGAATCAATTTGAAGCGCCGCCGAAAGTAAGAGTCGCGTATATAAATTACAACTTTATTCGCGATCCCTTATCGCCGCGCGGCTCTAACGAACAAAGAACGACGGAACGCTCAATCGGCCGATATCACAATGGGCGCGAATCCGTCAGCGAAGAGAGAGAGAGAGAGAGAAGAAGCCCTTCGCAACGAGCGGCGGCCTCGTTACTATGCAAATTACACATCCGCTCGCGCGGCGCCGCGGCAAAGCGGCCCGACAATGTGGACCGAAGATCATGCGAACTCGAAGCCTCCGAACGACGACGACGATGATGATGAGGCCACACGAAACTCTCGGCAGCCGCTCGGTTGAAATACGATTCGTATAACGTAGCAGCGGAAAATTTTCCTATTGCCGAGCCTGGATTTATCTTTCGAGTCTTCCGCTCGTTCGTTCATTCTTGTTTGTCAATTGGAGTATTGTTAATTTATTCGAGACGTTTATTAAAAAATGATTTAATCGTTACTCTTGCTCCCTTTCCAAAAGTTATATCCATGAACAAACACATATTTCCTCTTCGCGACAGCTTTAACGTCAATAAAAGTGTCCGAAAGGAGCATAGAACCGATGTAATCCCGAAAAAAGACTCCCAAGAAACACCGGGGTGCAAATGCGCCTCCGCCGGCGTCACCTCCGTCCCAAAAGAATATCCCAAGAGTCAATAAACGCGCAGGGGCCCACATAAATTCCGCCCTCTCTCCTCCGCGCTCCGAGCTTTAAACCCGGCGGCTCGAAGCAGTGTGTGCCGTCGACGCGGCGCAGAGACGCACTCGACGATTATACGTATATATACACGAGCCACAATATATAATAATAAGGCGCAAGGGCAAGACGGGCCGCCTCCTCGCGCGGCACGCGTCCCCATAAGTCAAGACGGAAGTCTGAAAAGCGCCGAGGGAAAACCGGAAAACCAGATGGATCCTTGGATCGGAGGGGAGGCAGGTGCCGCGGCGGGGCAGCTGTCTGCGTCTTTCCTTCTCCTTGCACTTACGCGCACGCAGCCCCCCCGATAATTTCAGCAGCTGCCTCCTTCCACCTCTCTCTCTCTCTCTCTCCCTCTTTGATCTATCAGTCCCCGAAATAGACTACTCGCGTGGCGGGCCTTTAAATGCGCGCGGTGCGCGCGCACGCCCGAGATCCCGCCAAGAGTTTCCCGCCAATATTCCCGGTATAACCTCGAAGGTGCAGCCTCTCGAGAGGCAGAGGAGAGGTTTCTTTTCTAATGGTCCAGGCGCGGACGAGAGGCTCTCCGCTCGGACAAAGAGGCACGTGCGACTTTTCGCGACGGGGCCAGCGCCAATATTTGAGGTAGCCATACTTGGGCACGGAGTGCCATCAGCCGCAAATGAGCCGACGCGAAAGTGTCTTCCTAGAGGCGGATTAAAAAAGTGAAAAACAAACAGGCTCTTAGGGGAACGGAACGCCGCGCGGCGAAAGGTCAATATTGCTCGACGAACTCGCGGCGACGAGGAATCTTCGAGTTTTATCGCTGTTTGACTTCCCAGGGTAATTAAGACTTCGAATCCATTTAGTCGCGAGTTTCATCGCGGTAAACAAACGTACTAATCCCCTCCCTTAATCCAACTATTCACTTAAGACAACAACAACAAAAAAAAACTCGATCTCCAATACGAATCTATCCGCTCTCGTTACTCAGCGAAAAAAGTACACCACGCGCACTCCTTACACACGCCGGCTGCAATGGAGGCGCGTAACGGGGCCCGGATCATCCAGTGCCCCGAAAGGCGGTCAGACCCGTATATCGATCCTGACCGCGCCATCTGGCCCTTTCCTCCTCGCTCACCTCGGGAATATGTGCTCGTCCCTGAATTTCGCGCTCGAGCCTCTCTCGCCGCGTGGACCTGCTTTCTCTTTCGCCGCTGTGGACGCGACTCGCGTGTACAAGAGTGGGGAAGAGCGCGCACGTGGCTTCTTATCGGCCGTGTCTTTTCTCACCAATTACGCGGGACTGCGGGCGCATCCTTTATGCCTATTCATGTGGGAAAATTAATTTATGCGCGGCTCGGGTGTCTTCCGGTTTTCACCTGCGCCTCTCGGCGCTTTGCCTTTAATTGCTGCGCCGATGATCGGAAACGTGTTTCTCACGGTGAAATTCTACGGGCATTTACATTTTATTTAATTTCGAGCTGTCGTATAATTGCGCAGTTCTTATACAAAGTGTTTAGCATGCTGCGCTTATTATACACCTTTGCGGTTTTCCCCCAGAAACATTGAATAATAAAAAAATTTTGACTGCAGCCAAATCTTCAAACTCAATCCGCGGCAAATCTCATCGAGGTTCCATCAAGGCCTTCCGCTCAAAAATCGAGTTACAATTCAAATTTTCCGCTCGCTCGGAAAAAAAAACCCCGTCGCCTCGAAGACTTTTCCTCTTCCTCCGCCGTTCGTCACAGCTCGTTACTCGACTGGTCCCTCCTCTTTCCCCGCTTCTCCGCGCCGTAACCCCAAGGCGTCTAGATTTTTTTTTTCTCTCGTTCCCCCGAATTCGGGCTCCTACCCCTCGGGCCGTTCCGAGGGAGAGAGAGGAGCGGCCTTCTTCCTTCTACGGGCCGGGAGAGCCGCTTTTCTTCCTTCCGTCCGTCACGCTACGATAAGTAAGCCACCGCCTCGCGCGAGGTTTACCTTCCGATCCGGTCGCGGCACGTTCCTTTTCGTACGTTATACGCGGCGACTATACTCGTGTATACGGAGCGACTTCCTTATCCATCTATCTTTTTTTTTTTCGGATAGTTTCGTTACACGGCGAGGAGAGTCTAGCAGATGTTGCTAATTTATGCGGAGTATACACTCTTATTTCGGTTTTCGGGAGAAGGAACGTCGAATTTATCAGATATTATGCATTCGTTTTTATATCGCGGATAAATATCTAATTGCGCAATCATATTTTCATAAAATTCAACGAAAGCATCTCGGAAGTGAATCTTCCCGTCCCCGAGTAAGAAAAAAAGACTCGTACGCAATCTTCCTTCTCACGTTTACAACACGTTTTCCCTCCGCCGCCTGCCTTTTACCGTCGATACCTAAAATTACACTTCCGAGGCTCAAGAAATTACGACCGCAGGAAACGTCAATTCTCCCCGCAGCCGAAGCGGCGCAGTAAAGCGCGCACATGACGGCCCATGCAAGAGAGAAGGAAAACCCTCTCGGAAAAAGGGGCCAGTCGTCGTCCCGACGCCGCCGTCGTCGCCGCGGCGACAGGTGCAAAAGCCGCGCGCGCGGCTATGCTAATAGCCGGCCGGAAGCAGCGGGCGCCTCTCGGTCATATTTTTTTTTTTTTTTCTTTGCCCGGCACCGCGTGCCCCTCTTGCTCGCGCTTTCGCGGATTCCTCGGACACGACGCGCGCACGCAACACCGGGGGCTTTGTTCGTCCCCGACGAGCGCTGAATGCGCAAGGAGCTCGCGATCCTCCGGCCGGTGGCTTGTAAGTCGCGCGCGCGAGCCGGAATCTTAATGGCCCCGGCCACCGGGAATATCGGCTTATAATTACGCTAATGGGGCCTTGTCTCGCCTCGGCTACCGTCCGAGCGGCTCAAGGATATGCAATGTTCGCACTTTTTTCCAAGGGCCAAGCAGGTAGGTACAGGGCGCGCCGAAGGGGCGCCCCATCGCGAACTGCACCCTCGAGGAAATCAATTTTTTGGTCGACGAGTGTATACATAGTCGCTCGATCAGAAATTCGGCCGGTGGGTAATTGTACGGGTTTTTGAAGGCAGCTCGTGAAGGGGGGGTTATATGCCGGCGGGGAGCCGCGATAAGGTACTGTTTCGTTCTAATCCTCTCCGCTGGTCTCTTTCTATTTACCTTTCTCCTCCGCTTGTGCCCATTCTCTTTCATTTGACCTTTTTTTTTTCCCCGGTTCCCTTTCTCCGCTTTCGCTCGCGCACGCCGTGCATAATCGCCGTTCTGTGCGCATGGAAATGATAGGTTCGAATGAACCGTGGACGGAATGATTGGAGCAACGATCTCAGGAGTCCTTGGAAGGAGTTACTTGGAACTCGGCTTTTTGCGCGCAGCAGCCGAGAGTTTAAGAGGCAATAATAAGTCGCTAAAAAAGGCCATTTCCCTTCGAACGCAACAAATCGAATTTCGACATCGAAGATTGCTCCTAAAGTCATTGTTCCTAAAGTTTCGCCTCGTGTAATTGAACATCGCCGCACTCTCACTATCACCTCCTCTCTCTCTCTCTCTCTCTCTCTCTCTCTCTCTCGAAGGAGAGAGAAAGAGGCAGCAGACGAGAGGCGGCAGATCGAAGAGTTCCATGGAAAAGGCAGGGACAATGGGGCCTCCGCTCTCTCCCCAGCCTCGGTTGAATGCGCGGGCCCTGCAGCCGCGGTGGTCCCCGCCGGCGGAATAGGTACGTATAACTGTCTCCCTCCGGCTGTACTGTTTCCTCGATAGGTTTCGCGTGGCATACAGGGCGAAAACGAGCGGCAGCCATCGAGGCGCGCGGCTGCTGCTGAAAGGCCACGATTATGGGGCGATTGAGAGCCGCCAAGGGCGAGGGGGCAAGTGCTTATGTACTTGTGTAAGTGCATGCGCTTTTTGCATCTTTCCGCGAAGGAATTAACGCTGAGTTGCACGATGCTTGCTGGATTCTAATACGAGAAATTTGACAAGTCTAAGAACATTTTTGGGAGGAGCTGTAAAAATTCCAGGCTCTTTTCAAGAGTATTTCCACTATTATACTTTTTCCAACCAAACCTCAACTCCGCGACTTTCCGCGATCGACAAGAGCAGGCTGCATTCCCCCGCGCAGCAGAGCGAGCTCGCTAAAAGACCCAAACAAACCGCGCGCATAAGAGAGCAATAAACTCGGGCAGCCGCGACGCCGAGAGAGCCTTTACAGCTCTCTCTCTCTCTGTCTCCCTCGCTTATATTTACCCGCAACCGATGCGCGTCGGCTCGCGCAAAAAGCCCGAGAGCCCGGGAAAGATGGATGGCTCGCGATACGAGAGCCCGGCGCGGCGCTGCCCGAGAAAATGAGGGAGAGCGCATATACATACATACGCGCGCGCGTTTACGCGACAGGGTGGAAAGCAGCCGAAAGACATCTGGCCACCACCTGCCCTTCCTCTCTCTCTCTCTCTCTCTCTCTCTCCCTCTCTCTCGGGCCGCCGCGCGACTTCCCCCGGCTTAAAGCTCCCAAGCTTCGCACGCACGGACTCTCTACCCCCTTTTGTACTTGACCACGGACGCTTGGACTGACTCTTGTATATAGATTCGTCGCGAATCATCCGCGAGAATGTTGTTGCGAATCTCTCTCTCTCTCTCTCTCTCTCTCTGTCCGACTTCCGTGAGCTTCGGAGCGCTGGAAAATGCGGCAAGCTCGTCGCTGCTCGACTCGTCGCGTGACTCGCGCGCCGAGTAAATTGGAGGACGGTTCGCGTATATGCGAGAAGTAGGTTAAGGAGCACCTGCTTTAAACAAGATTTGCACGGGTAAGGGTTCTCTCTCTCTCCGTACGGAGAGAGAGAGGAACGCGTCGCCTCGGCGTTTACCTCGATTGCGTTTTAATAACGAGCGCGGCGAGACTCCCTCTCTGCTCCGACGGGACACTTTCAGCGGGAACGATACCTTCCCCAAAAGGCGTCGTCTATCGCTCAAAAATAATTAGAGCGATCCGCGCTCGGTCAGGCCCCATTTCCCACAATCCCTCCGGGCTCGAATAGAGAGAGAGAGAGAGAAAAAAAAGGCGCGTCGGCCGGGGGAAAAAGGTGGAATTATCAATTTTTCCCACTGGCCAGTATAGTCGGGGCCGGAATTTAAGTGCAAAGAGGCGCACGGGGGCATTATGTACTATAGAGGCCTAGACGAGAGAGAGAGAGAGAGAGAGCGGCGCCCGTCGCAATACATACCCACGGTGTCCGCGCATGCGCCGAGCAAAGGGCGGGAAGCCCCGCTTCATCCCCTTCGCGCGCTCTACACTCGTTTGGCGCGCAAAAGGGAGGGAGAGAGGCCTCTGCTCGCGTTCCCATGACAAGTGAATCCCTTCTTCGGCCGTGTGTGTGTGTGTACGTGAATGCATCCCCTCCACCTTTCGTGGGAATCTCGAATTCCCTCGGAGGAGGAGAGGAGAGCTTTCGAAATTCGCGACGGACAGCTCCCACGTGGGACACTGCTGCACTTATTTACTCGTGGGAATGTGGATTGTTCTGGACGCGAGCGGGGAGTTTTCCGGAATTTCCCGCGGACGGACGCGGAGCGAGTTATTGACGGGGGCGCGGGTTTTTGGGTTACGTATTATTGTGATTCTTTGCCAGGGGGGTTTAATTGCATCGCTGCCCTTAGACGAGGCTGATTTATCGACGACTCCGCTCGATTGTTTTGCTTTGTCCGGGTTGTAGTCCGTGCTCCAATTTAACTTTACGCGTACACAATTCTTTAAAGGCGTCCCGTTAAAGGTCGTATTGTTTATTAAATCGAATGAACGATGGCATCCTAAACGACACACCTTCCCCAATTCCGGTCGAAGCCCCGAAGCAAGTGAGAGAGAACCGGCGCACGAAAGAAAGCCTCTCTCTCTCTCTCTCCCCAAAGGTATAAGATTACTCGTTTGAAATTTTAAATCCACGAAGCTTATCGACTTGACCTCATCGTCGAACTCGTCTGGACTTGCAGATCCCAGCTTAGGAAAAAAAGCAGATGTGCAATCAGAAAAAAAAAGAAGAGAGAGAGGGAGAGGGGGGCCTCGTATATACTCGTCGTCGGTCGGCAACCCCACGTGCGCCTCCGTCGTCCCATACAGCGGAAACATAATGCGCGAGAAGGAGAGAACGGAGGGAATATGAGGGAAGGAAGAGAGAAAGAGAGAGAGAGAGAGGGCGAAATCGTCGAGACTCTCTTCCCCTCGAAGCGGCGGCAGCGGCAGGCAGCAACCCCTTGGCAAATTTACAATCCTCGTCTATCTTTCCCCCAAAGGCCATTGTCGGGGCCGACGTCGCCGCGTACATATAGGGGTGCAGCTGCTATCAGTTCGTGCCCCCTCGGAACGAAAAAGCCTGCCTGCCTGCCTGCCTGCCTGCCAAACAGTCTGGAAGTGTGCGATTTCTTCTTATTCAAATCAAGTGCCTTTACGCGATTCGCACGAAAAAAAAAGTTGCCTCGGATCTTTTTCCGAGGATTCAGTATAACGAAACGGCTGTCTTGTCAACGGGAGCGAAGGGAGACTGATGGCTTTGAACTTTGGAAGTAGTGTTTTTTAATCAACGCCAGCTCGAGGCCAATAATTAATAGTCGTGGGATTTTAACTAAATCGATAAAATCCCAAACACCCTTACATAGCATTGAACACCCCTTCGATAATTTCTAATCTCCAAAGTCAAACACTCGACTCCAGTCGTTCGACTCCCCCAAAAGCGAAGAAACGCAGACAACCTCCGTTCCTCTCGGTCGGCGCGCCGAGTCTAAATTTGAGTGTCCGCGGCCTCTCGGGCTCGAGCTCTCGAGCCGCTGCATTCCTTCCTCGTGGCCCGCTGCCGGTGCGGCGCGCGAACGTCTTCCGACTCTCTCGAGAGCGCTGCGCGCGTCGCGCATATAAACAGCCGAGAAATTAGAATATCGATCGCCGCCCTCCTGTATATGCGGGTGTTGCAGATGGACTTCCGGCCTTTATGCGCGAGGGCGCCTTTTTTCTCTCTCTCTCTCTCTCTCCTTCGAGCCAAGCTGGCCGCCGTTGCTGCTGCTGCTGCTGTTTGCCCGGCGACTTTTGTTATCGCCGCGGAGGCGTGTAATTAAGCCGGCCTAATGGAGACGTATACTTCGCTCTGGAAATCGGGGGAGAGTTTGCTTTTTTAAATGCTAAGAGCGCGGAACAAAGAGCGGCGGGCTGGCGAGCGCGCGGAGAGCTTCTGCAGAGTCACCGGCAAATATTGTAGTAGTTTATGTGCGCCGGCGATCGTTACACGGAACGGAGGTAATTTGCACAGGTAATCCAAAGTTTGTCGGGCCAATAACTGTTTAGTCGGAGTCGGTCGTTTTACCTGTACTGCCCTATTGCATTGCTATTGCATTTAATTTGCAATGTTAATTTGAGTATTATACTTGACAGCTAATACACTATTGCTTATTGCATCAAAGTAAGATACTCTGAAATCGAGCGAATTCCTCGATAATAAGTTCGTAAACGCAACGAACGATAAAGCTCGGGCAAGTACCGCAATTGACCGGCATTTACACCGAGCAAAAACACTCGGCGGCAGGCCCGTAATCACCTCGGCCGGCTCTCGAATTTCCATCGTAATTATATGCAGACTCCGATTTTTTACGGACGCCGAGGACGGCCGTCCTCAGGTAAATAAAGTTCGCGCGGCGGTCCGACCTCCGGACTTGTCCGGCTCATTCCTCCTCCTTTGTTCCTGCGTGCGCGCGATACTTTTCGAGACTCTCGAGCTGAGAGAGACCGCCTGAGAGAGATCGGTCTCTCCTCCTTGCTCTCTCTCTCTCTCTCTCTCTCTGTCTCTCTCGACTGCACTGCAACGCCATGCGCTTTATAAATAGGTTTTCCTTCGGGGAATCTGTTGTGAGTGCGGATATACTTGAAAAAATATACAAGGCCTGTCCCGGCTTGTTTTCCTCGGATTTTTTCTCGTTTTCCAGCCGATAAGCAATCGAGTTTGGGAATGTCGAGCGATTGAGGCGGAAATTTTCCAATTTGGAAAATTGGAAAATGTTTTCTTTTTTTGTGTTTTTTATTGGATTTTTATTTATATTAATTATTGGAATTAATATTGGAATAATTATTGGATTTTCTTTTTTATGTTAATTATTGAAAGGAATTAATTTCATTATTAGTGTAATTTTATTATTAAAAAGTAGTGTTAAAAACTATTTTTATCGTAAATTGTTTCAAAAAGTTTACCCTAATAAAGAAGATTCATTAAATTCAATCATCGTTGCGCATTTTTTTGGTCAAAAAAAAAATCCATCGTCACAGTAGTAACCCGCAAACCATCAAAACTAACCAACCCCAAAAAAAAAACCGCAAGCGACCCGGTGCAAACTCTCTCGACCACCCCCACGATGACTCAACCCGAAAAATTCCTCCCGCGACCATCGGCGCTTATCTCGGCTAATCCGTAAGACAATAAAAAGACCGCAGTCTCGTCCGAGCGAGAAAAGCGAGGGAGAGCCGGCTTTCCCGGCGAAAAGCCCCTCCGAGCGAACAGGTGCCCCGCGGCGGGTCCCATAAATCCGGATGCGCGGAGAGGACCGGCGGGCCCTCTCTCTCTCTCTCTCCCTCGGGATAATCCGCAGGGCCCAGCGGGATCGATTCCCGAGTCGGGGAGGGAGGCTCTTTAAACCCCCGCCGCCCCGAGAGGTTGACCACCGCTGCGAGAGGTTACGAGATCGCGGACGACGTCGCGCTAATTGTCGCGCGGACGCTGTACGCCGTTCACTTATCTCGCGCGCCAACTCGGCATTTATGTGTATTTTTGCGCGCGCGACAAGAGGCTGCCCGTTGTTCGCGAGCCAGTCGGAAGTGGCCGAAATGTGCCCTCTCCCTCTCAATTCCGCGCGACCGTCTCTCGAGCACTGAGCAAATAGGTTTTTATTTGAGTAGCTCGCTCGTAGGAGCACCGATAAAACGGTCTTGTTTGAAAAATAAAAATTTCTCCGTCCTTAAAGGCAGAGTATACGAGAGAGAGAGAGAGAGAGAGAGAGAGAGAGAGTTTGCACAGAGCAGCGAGAATCGAGAGATAAGGCCGTATCCTTTGATATTAATATCGAGAAGTGACTTCCGGCGTCCTCGGGCTGCGAAAGAGACCGGCACCTCTACATCCGAATTTCACGAAGCGAGGCAATTTTGTGCGCTGATCAGCGGCTGCGTTACTCGGAAACGAGAGCGTCCAACGAGAATTTCTCGGCGACGCAAACCGCTCCGCCGCTGCAGCGGTTGTGTAACCCCAGAGAGTTACACAACCGCCGAGAGCCGGATCGCGTTTGCGCGATCGACGTCCGCGAGGAATACACGCGGATCCGATCCCGCGGCGATAATGAACGGGCGCAGGTTGCGCAATATCCCTCGCTGCGCTCGATAATCAGCCGATAAGAGTCGATGCTCGCGGCGGCCTTCCTCTCTCTCCCTCCCTCCCTCCCTGCCCGCCGGCCGCGAGCTCTTTAAACCTCGGAATATATATATATATATATCGCGATGCGCCGCGCGCGAAACGTAAACAGAGCGTCGTCGTCGTCGTCGTCGTCGTCCCGGTGTTTACAAAAATATTGTACGAGCGACAATCGGCTAAAGTGCACCCCGCGGCTCTCTCCGATGATAAGCGACACTCGGTACTACGGTATATATGCAGGGTACTTACGCTTCGGTAGGCGGAGGCGAGTAGAAGGTGGAGTGGTACGTCGCGATGTCGACGCTCTTGCCGGGGATGAGCAGGCTGGACGGGAGCGAGTCCATGACGTCGGGGTGGCTGCTCGGTTCGGTTGCTCAGGTCGGGCGGAAACACTGCTACACACCGGCGGGGGGCTGCTGCGCTCCCTCACACTATATCCATGGCCGTGCGGGGGGAGGGGGTTGCTTGCTT
>UCOM01000636.1:0-67955 GCA_900474385.1 Ormyrus pomaceus | reverse complement strand
TCAGCCGGCCGGTGCGGTCTGCCTTATGGCCGCGCCGGTTGATGAAGATTTCCCATACTCCCTCGTAAAATAAAAAATAAAAATAAAAAAAACACACACACACATCCATACAGATATTTTTCAAAAATCATTTATTCTTGTTCCTGACACCTTAAAATACAGTTATAACCGTTTTTTCGAACAACTCCAAAAATTACTATCACAATGCTTCCTCTAGGAGGAAGCAAAAGTTTTTAAAGGAGCATGTTATTAGATAAAAAAAATGTCCAAAAAGGAATGATTATGTACCTGGTCACTTGAACAAAAGAAACTTAAACAAGAATTGTGATATGATTCAAAATTATATTATCGTATAATCAAATGTTTACCCATATTTTACTTTGCGCATAAAAGAACTATGTAAAACTGAATATTCTACCCAAATTACAGAGAATTAAGCGCTTCTTTACTTTAAGACGCTCCATATAGTTACCTAAAAAGGCTCTTTAACAGATCCGCAAATTCTCAGTAAGCCGAAAAATGAATCGCAAAGTGGAACGAGCCGTCTGGTAACCAAAAAGCAAAAAAAAAAAAAAAAAAGAAGGAAGCCTCGCCGCTTGCTCACATCGGCTCTCCAAAAACTATCCCATTCCTTAAAAACAAAAGGAGGTCCACATCTAAAATTACTCCCGATCCTGCTCCTCTCTTTCTCTCCCCGCTCCCCTGGACATACCTACCAAATCTCGTGAGAAACGGCCCAGGACGCCTCGCGTTCTTTTCCCATCGGCCGGATATATTCGTCCTCGTAACTCCGCCGAGTGGATATAGTATGCATAAGTAGAACACGCCCGGCAGAGATCGGCGAGGGTCGGCGGATTACGAAACTGCGAATTAACGCCGCCTGTGGTAAACTGCCGATATCGAGTCTATCATCCCGGGACGGCTCTCTATGCATTCCGCCGGCAGGTTTTTGCTACCGTTTTCTCCGGAATGCTCCCGCGTCGATCATCTTTTCGTAATTCGGGGGATTTGCTTAGGAACTAATGTCTGTGTTTTTTGAATGCTTGGATATCGGTTGCCGAGCGCTGCCGATCGTTTTTTAGCGGCTTCTTAATTTTGATGATTGACGTTTTCTGTATCTTTTGAGAAAGTTATTGCTTCCCGGTTTAATTTAAAAATGTAAGTGAACGTCTGGAATAAACGGTTTATTTACGTTAACATCATGTTTACCTTACAAAAGAGCTCAATGATAAATTTACTTTTAATCGTGTTATTTATTTGTTATAAATCATGAAATTAAATTCTGATTACAGAGTAAATAAACAATAAACCACGCAATCACAGCTATTTTTTATGTTCGATAATTGGGTGTTTAATAAAGTGCAAGGTTTTTTAATAGATACTTTCATCGATTGGTTCGGATGTATTTTTCATAAAATTTAAAAATTCGATAAATCGTCAGATATTCGAATTACACGTAATTTATATGGGAAAACAGGAAATTTGCAATTGTTCAATACATTGTTTGTAATGAGAAAATTGCGGCTCGTGATGATAAGTACAATTTTCCAAAGCTTGAGCAAGATTTTCCCACAATACTATTTTTTTTCTTCTACAACCTACTGTAATTAATTTGAACTTTTAGTCGGGTACAAGTCAGTTCCTTTGCCAGTGTTAAAAACTTGTTAAGACCTACAAAGATTCATTTACTCGTTGACGAAAATGCAAAACTATTCGCATAACCTTTTATTTACCGATCGACGAACGTCTCAGTAAACAGTAAATAACACCCTGTTTGTAAAGTACAAGCTGCACACCTTTATTTTCGGCCAATGCACACTCCTGAAATATTGAATTGCATATCTAAGTATTCACGAGGCCGCAGCTCCGTAACTCACCGCCCGAGCGTTTGTCTCCCACAATGTAATCATCCTTTTTCACGTCCATCGGCTGACCCAGAAACTCGCCTCCGCAAAAATAAATCGACATCCGCAAATGGTGTCATTAAGCCTCTCGCGGAAGAAAGTTATCCGGGACATTTTTCAGCGAGCGGCCGTCTCTTTCTCGCAATTTGCCTTTTCTCCGATTTGCACGTCCCGGGCGTCTATTTTGCATTTATAAATAATCGCGATCTCCTCGGTGGAAATCGAAATTCCGATTCACGCCCAGCGCGCGCGGCGGCGATTATAACATTCCTCGTCGCTTCGGGGGGAGAAGAGATCGCGAATTATCGGCCCGGGGTTTATTAAAACCTTCACCGTTAGTCGTGGGAGAGGAGAGAGAAAGATCGGTATTGACAGAGAAGGAATGCCTCGGCTGACCGGTAATTAACAGCTAATTAACAGGCAGAGAGAGGAGATGTCCACCTACCCGAACGCCGGCTTGTCCCGTTTTCTTTCTTTCTTACCCCTGCAGGGCTCGGCCAGACGGAACTGGTGTGTGACTCTTCTTTGTTTCGGCCCTTGCTTCGGCTCTGCTTTTATTTTACGGCGCGGATTGTCACTTTGAAAAAACGCGTAATTGATACTTTGGCTTTTGATACACTGCGCTGCGTGAATTGTAATTTTTTTAGGACTGATAAATGGGAAGAATAAAGCTTTTCAAATCAAGAGGGCCGCGTGATATTATTGCAGCAAATTATATTTAGTTGGTAATGTACGACACTTGGGTTGGGAGCGGAAATTTTCGTTTAAATGTAAGCCGAACCTTGAAATTTTACGATCGTCGTTCATTCGGGGAGGTGTAAAAATATTCGAGCAATCAAAAATATGTTTCATTTGGCATTACAGTATTCTCGCTGTACCCTCCAATTAGAAAAATATTTACTAGCTATTTCCGCAGAAATCGAAGCGCGAAATTGCTTTAAATGCGTTGGCAATCGCAATCGTAAATTATTTATAATTAAGAAATACGAGACTAACGTTTTGCTGCACCTTTAAACATTTTTTTTCCAATCGTTAAATTATTAAAGAAAATTGCTTTCTCATTTGCGATTCGGGATCATTATAATTTTGTAACTCAACCCGGATTTTTACATAAAAAAAAGGGGGTACCCCAAAAAATCCTTTCCCAAAAGAGGTTTCGAAAACTCGTGCGTTACGTAAAAGCGAAGCCTATAAACCGTCACCGCTTTATCACATTCATCGTTCCGAACCGTCACATTTTATCGACTCCCATCCAAACTACCTCAGCTCCCAACGAATCAATCTCCAGGCAAACACCTCTCCCTCCCCAAAAAAAACTTGACAAAAAGCAGCAGCAGCAGCAGCAGCAGCAGCTACGACGACAAGCACCGGTAGTTCCCATGAGAGCGGCGGAGAGAGATCGGCGAAGGTTACATCTCGAATCCTCTCACGCGCTAAAACTTCTCCGGCCAATTAGCATACATACACCGCGGCCTATCCTTCGCGGAATACACCTGCTGCCGCTGCCGCTGCCGCCGCTGCTGGCGGCGCGGCAGGTGCTGCACCTGTTTCATATACCGAGGGTGTTGCCGGGGCGCGCAATCGGGCCGCGCGCGCATGTGCGGGCTCTCCGCGCGCGCACGGAGAGGAGAGATATATTCGGGAGAGCGGAAAGTGAGCGTCCTTCGGAACCTCGGACGTGAGAGAACAGGTGCGCCGGAGAGAGAGAGAGAGAGAACCGAGCGCCGAGGAATAATGAGAGCTGGGAACACTTGTGATTTCACCGAGAGAGCCGAGGGACACACATACACGCGCGCGAGGCTTCGACGGATTTTTAGGCCGAGGCATATCTCTCTCTGGCCGGTGGGTATGTCGGGAGACTCTGCGCCCCGCGCTTTAATTAATTGAGCTCTTTCTTATTTAGGAATTTGATAATTAGCGGGGAATTCTTTGGATGATTCATTCTCCGCTTCGTTTCTTCTTTAACGATGCGGATTTATCTGCTTTTTGAAAATATAGTTGGAAAACACGTTAGTTTAGCTAATCTTTCGGTGGAGTCTTTCGAATTTCGAAATTTAATGATCGATATCTGTTTTTAGTCGGCAAACTGATTGTTTGTCACAGGTATTTACTGGAACGTTAAAAGGTTTAACTTTTTAAATTTTCAAGTCGTTACCTAACTTAAATATACGTTTTAAAAAGTATAAGAATAATGTGCATTTATTAGCGAAACCATGTAATACAAGCTTATTTAAAAATTTCAAAAAAAAAAAAAAAAAAAAATGAGGGGAAAAAGGTTTAATTGCTACGTTGTTTATTGGTAACAGCTTATTTTGAAAAATCAAGGGGACAAGGTAATTAGTAATTACTGATAACATCAAAGGCTTTAATTGCGCATTTTAAAAACACGGAATACGTTACGCGGCGAGATTAATTACCAGCGGCAAATTTCATAATTAAAGTCGAAATTCGCATTTTTTCAACTTTTTCATCGCGCCCAATCTCATTGTTCATCCGCGGAGCTCTCGGGAGGAGAAGGTGAAAAATCGCCGCGCTCTCGCGGCTACCGAATCGTATCCTCCGGTGCGTATAATTAGAAGCATAAAGTAACCCCCGTCGGCGATTATAAACGAGCGAGCCGAGTCATCGGCGTCGATTTCGCTTCCGTGTCCGTCCTAATCTAAGCGATTACTCTCCCGCTTACGCACGAGAGAGAGAGAGCGGCTTAATTTCGACGATTTTTTCTCTCCGCAGCGAGAGAGAGAGAGAGAGAGAGGGACAGCTCCTTCGAAATCTCTCGAGCGCCGGGATAAACGGCCTTATCGCGATCGGGCCCCGCATTTTTTGGCCGAGGCATCCTCGCGGTAATCAGTAATTTATAAAAGCCCGCTATCTGATGCCTCGACTCGAGCTCGTATATATACACGAGTATCAAAAATCACGATTCACGGCGCGCGAGGCGTTTAAAGTTCTGCACTGCGCCGGAAACTTGGGGATATGCAGCGAGTGAATAGGGCAGGTTGAATTGATTGCTAATTGATTACACATCGTGTTATCGCTGCTCGTTTCTACTTTGACATTGTCTTGAAAGTAACATGTGAAAATAAGAAAGTATACTTTACCTGTGAACAGGTGAATAAAAGCACCTTGCCAAATTTCTAAATTCATTCAATGTAAATAAATCAAATTTTAATTATCATTGATTAAAGAATTGAATTGAATTTTGCGCATAAAATGGTCATTAAAATAAATATCGAATACGTTGCGCATTTATAAATGAATTTATTCGTGGAAAGTTAAAGTTTTAAAAAAAGGTTTTAATTAGTAATTTAAAGAGTATCATTTCGAAGTGGAAGGTAAACATTTATTTCCAGCATAAAAAGGAAATGCATGTAAATTACAAATATGGTCATCGTATCAAATTGCCCGTCTTGTTACCCTGAATTCGTATGCGAAATAACAAAACAAGCCCACACATTGTATCTTAAAATCGTCGCTCCTCGGCTCATTTCCATGTCCCGGAACATTCGGCGTGCAGTTCCCTAATTATTAATCTCCCGATTTGTCGCGACATTCCGTCCCAAATTAACAGTAACTGCCCTCTCGCTTGCTTATTCCCCCCCGACTCTCCTAATTACCGACATTACCGACTTGTCGCTTAATCCCTCCCGATCATCAATTCATAAAGACGTAAAATTTAAGGCTCGAAACGAATTCCCGCGGCTCGATAAACAAGTCGCGCCGCGGCCGCCTCTCGCGGATATCTCGAGCGCAAAAAAAGGCCCTAAATCACCCGGGACGAATCTCCATACGGGCATCCGCGCGCGCGCGCGCATAAATCTCGCGCAATTAATTGGTAGCTCTCTCTCTCCCGAGAGAGAGAGAGAGAGAGAGAGGGAGAGAGAGAGAGAGAGGGAGAGAGAGCCGCGCGCACTTTTCGCGATTTCGGCCGCCCCCGGAGTGCCTGTGCCTTACGCCGCCGCCGGTTATTACAGGCGCGCGGAGAACATTACGAGAGCGTTGTTTGTTGCTCGCTTATTTACGAGCGGACGCATCGGAGAGTGGCTGCGAGCTTTTATAAGGGACCCCGGGATCGAGGACTCTGTGTTTACATCGGCTTCGCGCTGGGTGGGTATTTTTGGAAAGCTTGGACGATTGTGCGGTATTCGTTACGTCGATGTTTAAACTTTCAATAATGAGATCGAGAAGGAATTCTAATTGTAACGGTGTGTAGAAGAATGCTGCAGATGGGAGAGGTAGCACCGCGACAATCAATTATGCTAGCAAACTTTATTACCTATGTAATTCTATTGAAATTAAATGGCATTTTATACGTGATCTTATATTGCCCATAAATCTTTAATTGATCTAAAAAGATCATAAAAAGAAATCGAAATGATATCTTGTGCGCCTTATGTAATTTAATCAAATGTATATCTTGTAATCGATACGAGTATAGAAAATTATTTCTTTTAATATACGAATTGAAAGAACTACACGTGTAAGTTATCATCTTTGGCAAACTTATATGCAATAACCGTTACTTTATATCTATACTTAGAAATTGCTTGCTTACATCACTGCACAACAAGCTGCAATGCGCCGCAACTCATACCAGTAGTCATTATCAGCATTAATTCGATCCTTATCGGCGCAAAATGTCCGAAAGCAGCATATAAACCTCGGCTCAATTAATAAGCAATACGTACCTCCAACCTCGCCGAAAAAAAGAAGCTTTCTCACAGGGCAACTCTCTCTCCCTCTCTCTCGCAACAAAACCCGCGTTGCAGCGGGGCAGATTCAGCCGGCGGCCCGCGCGCACAATACGCGGGCAATTAGCATCTCGGGCGAGCTATCGCGCGAAATCGCGGGGCCCCCGTTACATTGTGCGTCAGACGCGCGCGCGCCACCTCACACAAACGCTCCCGCGGGAGATATTAAAAGCCGCGCGTAGCGAGAGAGCCCGCGGAGAGAGAATGCTAATGCGGCCGGAAGAGGTAGGCGCGGACACGGACCGATATTTATAACGAGCTGCGCGCGGAGCCGAGGCGCAGTCTGCGGGCACCGAGCTGGCTACCGTTGCCGAGATGCCGGCGGATCGCCCGGCAGGTTGGGGATATGTTGGCAAGTGCCAGGAACTTGTCCTTTTCCGTGGTCCAAAGTTCTCTCTATTTCGCGATAAGTATTTTAGTCGAGAATCGAACTCTTGGCTCGAAGAAAAAAAAAAGAAATTCGGGCAACGTCGCGTCCAGGTCGGTGGACAAAAAGATTGAAGCGAGGCCGGAGAAAGAGCGAAAGAAGGGAAGGAGGAGGAGGAGGTCCACGAGAGGAGGAGTGCACACGCGCCACTGCAGCGCCGGTGTGGGTGAGCTCGCCCGGCCAGGGTCAAGCGAGTTCAACGCCGGAGGAGAGAAGAGCGGAGAGCGAGTCCCACCGCCGCCGCCGTCGCCGCCGCCGAAGTCGTCGTTCCTCGTATTTGGTCCTGCGTGAAAACGATCGCTCTCTCGTCGCCTCGATTTCTCTCGCTGAGAATATATATACGTGTACGCGATTCGCAGGAAGCGCGCCGTGCGCAGGTGCCCCTTTTACTCGGCGAATTTTCTCCGAGGCGCGAAGCGGCGCGCCCGGCTTCCTTTTCGAATTTCCTGCCTCTCGACATCTCTGATGATCAGTCATTTTTTTAAAGTGCAGCCCGAGTACATTTTTTTACTTACTTATTTCCAATTTGAACAAGGAATATTTGGTAATAATCCAAAAAAGGACTCGACTAACCCGTCTATCCACCTCGAAAAAAAAGGCTCTCCCGCCGACGGCGTCGAAAAATCGTCGATTTACAATATTAAAAATACACCGTTAAACGGCACAAATAAAGTTTATGTTAATGCAGCTCTGGTCCCCGTCTTCGAAAGAGCACCTCTCGTTTGCATTAACCAAAGTCACGTACGGGTTACAAAACTTTTTCCGCTCTCTCTCTCTCTCTCTCTCTCTCCGTCCGAAACATCGTTCCTCCTGGACCACTCCCGCGAACAAGAAAGTGCGAGAGACAGAGAGAGAGAGAGAGAGCTCGGTTTTTATTTGCGGCCCACCCGCTTACAGGTGGATGCGCGCGCCGCGCCTAGCCTGAATTAGGAGTCGAGAACCGGACTCTCCGGGTCTCCCCCCCACAAAGGGACCTAATAATGAATCATAATGAACGCGCGCCGAGAGCGGTTGCGGGGATTTCGCGCGCGCGGGAGAGGAAGGAAGGTGGGACAGGTTACTTTCATATGCAAAAACGCGACGCGGAGGAGCTGCATTGTGCGCGCGCGATCTCTATAAATTTTGCTAAAGTGAAATTTGCATCGTAAGAGGTGCCAAGGCGACTTGATGCTCCGGGAGGCTTAAATGCTCGCGATTCTTTTTTGAGACGCCTCGCGCGGGAACTTAAGCTGATTTACCGCTTTAGATTCGAAAACGAAAATCTCAGTGAAAGCAAGCAGATCTTTTTGTATATTATCCTTAAATAATAATAGTTGAAACTGCGTTTATTTCAACTTTAACATTCACGAATAAAATTACAGTACATCCTCTCGAGTGGCCCCCCGAAAATCTTTTTTAAAAAAGCGTTTCCGAGCCCAACCTCCCGGCGCACATTCGTCCCGAGGGCATATATATATACATATCGCTACGGTGGGAGGGAGTTAACCGTACGCAACAGTGACAAAATGGAAGATCGCGACGAGCGGGTTGTAAATATAAATGACGATCGATGACGAGCAGTTAAGGACACGCGCTGGCAGATTTAGCGGGAACTCGCGCTGCCCATGTTCGTCTCCCCCCCGCCGGAGATGAAGAGTCTTCGACGAATTCGAAGAGAGAACGACGAATGAACGCCGGGACCTTTCATTGCGAGCATTCATTATGTCCCTAGAATATTTGACAAGCCAATTCCTTGCCGATTGCTCTTTTTCTGGGGGGAGGGGGAGTTTATTTTCGTCCTCGTTAAATGTAGAAAATGCTTTGGCGCAATTTCGGAGAGCGTTAATGGTTAATTAGTCTACTTAATCCTTTCGAAATTTGGTATTTTTGCACTTTGCGCTTTACATTCTCCTCGAGAATTTTGTACCTTAAGTGCTTTCTTCCATTATTATCCTTTCCCCTTATGAAACACTCATACTCCATTAACTCAATATTATCCTTAATTAAGCACTAATTAAACGACGCGCATTAACCGCTTAAGAGCGCTCAGTCGAGGAATTTCACTGAAAAAAGCCCGCTCAATATTAAAATTTAATATAAAATAAAAGTCCCGCTTTCGCGAATCGATTTTTTCCAGCCGCGGAGAGAGCCTTTCAATCTCCGCATTCCTCCTCCTCCTCCTCCTCGCATAAACAAAAGAAATAATCAGAAGCGCCGGGGCTAAGGCGTAAGCGCTCGATTCTCGCTGCGTCGGATCATAACGATAATTCGATAATACCCGGTGTGTGCGTGCGCGCATGCGCGCGCGCTCGGCTCGATTCGCCGCGCGATATGCCGCCGAGATAAAGGTCAAAATCTCTCCGCTCGCCGAACGATTCAATAATGCCTATAATTAAATTATTAAGAATTTCGCGCGCCGCCCCGGCCGGGGGATAAAGACTTTGGACTTTGGCGCGTTTCGCGACGAGTTAAAAGGCCGTGCGCTCTGCTCTCTCTCTCTCTCTCTCTCTCTCTCTCTCGGTTAGAAATTGCGCTCTCTCGGTGTTTTATGGGAGAAAATCGGTTGGCACCTGCTTCGCCCCTATATCGCCGATCAAGATAGTAAACAAGCTCCGAAAGGAATGAAGTCGCACAAGCGGGCCGGAGGGAGAGAGAGAGAGAGGAGGAGAGCCAAGCTGCCCGGAGTAACACGTAGAAAACAGGTGGAACGAAGATGGCGATTCGGGTTAATTTGAATTTTTCGAGCCTTTTTTTACGACGAGGCAGCTCTCTGCCAGTCAAAACAACGATAGATATATGGCCCCGGCTTTCGTCATTAAATGTTTATCTGATTATGCGCTGCTATTCGGACGTCTTGAAATTTTGTAAATATTGGGTGAT
Source organism: Ormyrus pomaceus (assembly GCA_900474385.1). NCBI lineage: Eukaryota > Metazoa > Arthropoda > Insecta > Hymenoptera > Ormyridae > Ormyrus > Ormyrus pomaceus. The sequence goes on along the minus strand of UCOM01000636.1, from coordinate 58,014 downwards.
TTAATGACTTCTCTTTAATTCATTACTCATGCGGACCTTGTACATTCGGTGCTCTTTAAATTATTGTCTTCGAGAAAAGTTTCAAGTATACGTAAAAGAAACTTACTCGTTAAAAACTAGTAATTTTATACACTGAGAGAATTTTCGAGTAAAAATGACCTAAATTAGGCTAATCGCAGGACAATGCGATTTTCTAGATACAATTAGAGTAAATATTATTCTGAAGGAGCTAAATATTATCCAGAAAATCGCATTGCCCTGCGATCAGCCTAATTTAGGTGGTATAATTTTTACTCGAAAATTCTCTCCGCGTAAATGTTGCCCAAACCACTCTCCACGTCTTCCCCGAAGAAATTTTAAAAGCTTTTATGTAAAAAGCCAAATTTACAACATTCCCGAAATAAGATTGAAACATCGGTAGTAAATAAAACGTACACCGGGCAATAAATCCCCCTCCGAGTAAGATACCTAATTCCAGCCGTATATACCCCGGACGACAAAACCGCTCGTACCCACCGCGTGTACATTTAATGAACGAGATATGATTCGCGGCCGGCCGTAAACCCTGTCCCTCGCTCTCGATAACCCTCCCCGCGAGGCGAGCAGTCATCGCCGGAGCTTTCGCCGAGGAGGGCACACGCACGCGGCTGCATATCGCCCCGAAAGACGCGCTCGCCTTTTTAATTAAAGCGCCGCGGCGCGGCAATAATTCGCGCAGATACTCGGAATTTAAGGTGGACCCGGCGATTTATCGAGAGCCCAGATATATATACGTGTATAATGACAACGGCGGCCGAAAAAAAATGCGCGCGGGGAAAGCCGGTAATGAGCGAGTGCTCCTACGTATAGGAGCTACGCGCGTAATGAATACGTTATTGCGAGCCGCGGACAGCGGATCGCGGCCTGGAAATGCGATACTCGACGCTGTGCGCGGAGAGAGCATTGTAGGAGGGTTGAGGGAAGTGTGCCCGAAATGCCAGTTAGCGCTTGTCACTTCCGAGGTAATTGCGAGTTGTCCGGAGGGGGGGCTTTGTTGCAAGCGATTCCGGAGTGTCGGGCGAAACTGACGGCTGGAATTTAAATGCAAGAGGTTACAATGCGATTTGAACGCGGCGTTATAATTTTCTACTTATTGTATATGTGTGCTTGCAGGTGTAAGGCTGTTTGCTCTCTTGCCGTAAACGTATAGTGCCCTTTTTCTATCTTCAACGTGTCTTTTCAAATTTAATTAGCAACGCGAGCAATATATAACGTTTTCTTATTATTTATGTCATTTAATTTTAAAGTACGCTCGCATCGAAATTCCTGCCGAAAAAGACTAAAGGTGAAATCGGCAACTCGCGCGGCTGAAATTAAATATAAACTCCCTTGCACTCTTTCCCAGCAAAGAAACAATTTCTCCTCTCATTACTCGGGCGAGACTCGCGCGCGTTTCAATGTAATACAAACGAATATCCCCCTTTATTTATCCAGAAACATCAGCAGATTGAATATCGCAGCTCGCTCACGGCTCGGAGGCGAAACGCAGGGCTTATTACACGCGCTTAATCGAGCGCGGCGCAGAGAATTTAAATCAGCCTCTCGTCGACGTCGGCCTGGGCATATAACTGTGCTATTCCCCGTGTTGATACACCTTGGGCCACACTTAACACCTCGTCCGGCTCTCTCTCTCTCTCTCACGAGGGGCTCCGGGCGACGTGACACGCGGCCGCCACGACGTCGGCGGCCGGAGCGAAAATCCCCGGAATTAATTTCCTGGGCCCCACTTACCCGCCGGGGGGGCGCTGTGCCCGGGCCCACTGCCAGGGCCTTGTTAGCGCGCCTCGGACGTCCGCCGCGATTAAAACTCGGGGGATTCGTCATTACGAGGGATTAATTCGGCTCGTCCGAGCGATTGTTTTCGCCCGGCGCGATTCGAAATCGCTCGGCGATTTTCGGGTTATTGTTCCTTCGAGTATTATGCAAAGCAGCTGTGTGCTGGGATTTTATTTTAATTTGCGCGAGGTTTTCGAAAGCACTTTTAACTTTCTTACCGAGGATATTCCATTTTGGAATTCTAAAATTAAAACCTATTAAACTGCTGTGTTGTTAATTTTTATGAAGATTTTTAAAGTTTCGTAAAAAATTTGTTTTGAAACTAAACTCAAATTAAAATTAAACTATATTGTATTATAGTTGAATTCTTGAACTTAACAACTCGTAAGCAATAGTCAGATGCGAGGAATTGTGTGATAAACATGCAATTTTTGAAAGCATGGTATAAATGCGTTTATAAACAGTTGCAGTAATTATTATCAGAATTTGAAATCGAAACGGTGCACTAATTAAAGGCCGAATTCAGAAACATGTCAAAAGAAAAACTTTCACGAATGCCCGCACAATCGATCGAGGCGATCTGCCAAGATTAGTAGATATAAACATTCCCGGAGCGTCAGTCAGAGTCCCGCGTTTAATTATAAAAATGACTCGATGCAAATTGAGCGCGAGGCGAGAGAGATGATACTCTTAATTGAAGCGTGCATTGCTCGAATGCTAATTATTTTTGACACTTCGAGGGCTTAAAAAATCTCCGTTAACCCGCACCACACGAGGGTTATACGTATACCTGTCGGCTCTCGAATAAATCTCCATAATATTTGGCAGGTTGACACGCCTTTTTCGCCGATTCCTCCCGCTTTTTTTTTTCTCTCCATCGCCGGTAATTAAATACAGGCGTATTTACATTCAATAACTCGATCCGCGCGCGCATTTTTAATGCCCCTTTGTGCGCGCGCAGCGCTGTGTTTTTCAGGCCGCCCGTGAGTCGCCTTAACGATCGGCGGACCATTAGGCGCTCGTGAAATTTTATTTCCCGTGCTTGTACTTTTCGGGCTATAAAATTTATTAGCGGCAAGTCGTTCGTCTATTTATGAGAATTTTGTACGCACTTGAACTTGCCTGCTTGTGCTGTGATCGCTTTTTCAAGGAGACGAGCGAGTATGGGTTATGGGGAAATGGGAGGGGAAGACTCGAAGGGGGATGGATGCCTCGCGTCGATGCCGGCGGATAAGTTGACGGCGAATTTCGACCAATTACGGGAGGCTTTCTTCGAATTTTACTGACTTTTGAGCGATCTGAGACAGGTTTTTTGTATAACCGGATCTATATAGTTACGGTAAGGCACGCGTTCTTATTTCTTCTTCATAGTAAACAGTATATATTACCCGATCTCGAAAGAAATTTTTCTCGCGGCCGTTAGCAGGAAAATAGCCGCACTAAAGCATCTCAATCGAAAAAGCAAGCTTAGCCCTGGAATTCTCTCTTCCCAATCGTATATCTCTCCGCCTCGGCAACTATATACGAGGCCAACAGTCAAGTGCACTCGTCGGTATACCCCGAGCCATGTTCGCGGTACTTTCTTTCGCCTAATAGAGCCCGGATTTTTGCCTCCCCCCTCGCCCCCCCTTCCCTCGGCATTTGTTCGCGATTTGCTCGGCACTTGTGCTCGCGCGCACACGAACCGCCCCGGGGACACTTGTGTCACAACGCGAGACGAGCGCGCCGGCTTTCTGCAATATTTATCGATCCACTCGCCCGAGCTCCGGGGTTACAAATCATGATTCGGACCGACTAATGCGACCGTGGGCTCTCCGCGCGCGCGTGTGTGTGTGTACGAGCGTGTGCGAGCCATATTCCGCGAGCGGGAGAATTGGATGCGGGTTTTCGCCGAAGGTATAACGAGCCGATACTTTGTTCTGATTGATTTTTCGCGGTTTAGGGCCGCGTTTTGCGCCGCGGTGGTAAAAGGGAATTTTTGACGTCCACGGTGGGGGACGTTGCTTTATGCGTGGCTGTAAGTGAAGGTCGTTTTAATTAATGACTCTGTAATGAGGAGGTATATAAGGTGGAGCTTCGGATATTTTCTTGGGGGATAAAATTTTTAGGTTTAAAAAATTTCAAACTACTGCCTCTTTATTTTTTAAGGAAGCAGCACTTTTTTTTACACACGAGTTTTAGAGAAAGTTTTTCATAGTATATGATACTAATACCTAAAATGGCTTTATTTTTCAATAAGACGCGCATTGATCTATTTTTATCTAGAACTATACCCTGGACTAAAATAGAAACAGACTTACATTAATTTCAGCCCGGCTTACAAAACCTTTGAACGCATCGAGCGCTCAAAAACCTCCGCAAATAAATCACGCTAAACATTGTGCTCAAACCATAACAAACTCTCCTCGCGCACAAATCGTTAATTGCGCGTAAATCGCTCGGCGTGGGTGTTTTAGAGGCGCCTCGACTCTCCCTCTCTCTTTATCTCTCTCTGATGTTGATGATGTTAATGGGCATGAGGTTAAGCTTATCATCCGTCAGCCGGCATTACGTCAGGCGAACGACGTCTGCGCCTCAATAGAGAGCCGAGGCATTTCTCATGGGGCCTCCTCCTCTTTTGTTCTTCCTGCTCTTTGCGCGGCCGCGGACCTCGCGCGGCTTTGACGTACGAAATGGCGCGACGCGAGAGGCGAGGATTAATCTTATGGGGCTTGCGCGAAAAACGCGAGCGCGCGAGGATTCTTTTGAGGGAGGGCAGGATTGATCGGGCCGGATTCAGGGTTTCGCGGCGATTTTTAAGTGCGGGCTTGATTAATTCGCGGTCGGGAAAAATGTGTGACGGGGCAAAAGTTTTGAGATTTCATAAGATCAAGTGTTTTAATGTTGCTTTAATTGAAATGTAATACCAAATTAATGTAGTACAATTTTTGCACAAATATCAGGAAAATTATGGCGAATCATTCCGGAATAAATCAGTTTACATATTGAATTTCAGTGTAAAATGTGGATTTTAATAGAGATACAGCCTTTAATTAATGAAGATTTAGAATTTCAAATCTTTTAGCTTATTTGTGTGCATGAATATAATATATAATCCATTTTACTTACCAAGTGATTATTTTAATTGGTTAAGTAAATAAACAGAATAAGTATATTTATCTTTCAATAAGCATTTAATTAACACAATAAAATGCGTTTAAAACTACATTTAGATTTTGTTTTCTCATTGCATTAAAGTAATACTTACGAAAGAACTGATTTATAATAACAGATAAAAGGCCTCGCTTTTATTCCCCGCAACTTTTAATTAAATTTATTGCAGTCCAACATTAGAAAACCAATATTCCAGCAAGGAGATTTTCAAAATCATAATGGGATGACTTCATAGCGAGCATGACGTATACGCGTATTGATGTCATAATAGACCAGCGACTGCAATAACCATTTGCAGCAAAACCAATCTAAACTTAAATTTGCATGCCTATCTCCCGCAACGCACTTCCAATCTCCGATCGCGAGCCGCGGCGCGGCACCTTAAAAATCCGCTTAACTAAATAAAGCGCAATAAACAAGTCGAGAAGAGTCACGCCCTCGCCTCGTTTTTCGTCAAGTTCACTCGCGCCAGGTGCACAAAGTAATTGTACGCCGAGGGAATTCGAGACCTGCGTTTTAGTTATTACGGCCTTAAGCGCACTTGTGTTTGTGTGTGTGTGTGGGTACATCGATTTTTGCGCGCCGGCTAATTACGTAAGTGATTCATGGCGCGTTCTTTGGAAATAATCCGCCGCGGTAATTTCTTCAAAATGCCTTTCTAATAGACACAGGGAGAGCCGGAGCCGAGGGATTATTGGCAATTTTGCATACGCCGCCGCGGTCTAGTTTAATGGTTAAATATAAATTATTTATGGCCCCGATTCCGCTGTGTTTAATTTTTCGCTTCGCAGTCGCCGGACTTTGACTGCTGGAGAGAAATTAATTTATCGGATCTCGGCTGAAAAAGTTCCCCGGTGAAATTGATTATTGTGGAAGAATTCAGTTTGGAAATACGGTGGAGGAAAGTAGGTTGCTCCGATAAATAATTCATTGTAGATTTAATAAGTTAATTGTAAAGGATGGCATCACCCTTTTTCGTAATTAAAGCAATTTATCTTTCGAAAAAGTTTTTCCGCTCTACAATTGTTTTTAGAGTCTCGAGCAGAAATTTTCGTGACAATCCGGTTAGCTAATTCACAAATGAAATGTAAATAAAGTATTGTTCCTATTCAACTGCGAAGCTTCCAATATATTTATTGCTTGACTCAGCTTTAAAAATAATACGACGTTTTTAGCCTCGCGTCGATTACGATCTAAAAACTGGCTATTAATTCACCATTTGAAACTGAAAAATCTTCCCGGAAAATCCTGACCTCCTCGGCAAGAAGCCAAAGTCCTCCCAGCGACTAGACCCCGAAAAGAAAAAGCGATATAACCCACGCGTTCCCAATAACTCCTCGGCAATTTTTCACGGCCCCTTGTCGAGCAAGGTCATCGCTCGCTGGAATATCCCCTAAGCTCCTCGGTTCTCGAAAAGGAAAAAAAAGCGACGGCAGACGAGCTGCCGCGAATCGATACCCATCCGTAACAAATCAGCGCGACAAGGTAGAGGAGAGAATTCACGAGGAGGAGGAGGAGGAAATCACCGCCTAGAGACATACCGCAACACGACTCTCTCTCTCTTGCTCGCGCGCGAGGAGAGGCCTCTAAACGCTTATTCCGCCTTGGATTTATGCACTGCAGCCGCGGAGAGGAAGGCTGCGCGCGCGGAGGCTGGGCGGGGGCTGGTTATTGATTGATTAGTATTTTAATAATTAATTGAAGGACTTTTGTTTACACGATGGTGACTGCGGGTGATTAATCGCCCGGACGGGGAAGGGCGATGCGAAATTTATTGCGATTCGCTGCGATGCCGTTGTTTCAGATTTGTCAATTATTGACTTGGACGCTCGAGGACGTCTTTTGACAATCATCTTTCTTTTGGCTATAAATAGTCTTGGAACAAAGTATACAGCCTTGAATGTTTACTAGTAATTTAAATAACTTTGCTGAACAATAATTGTCGTCCCACGCCTGCAAGCATATCTTGTACCACAAACATTAGAGAAACCTAAATACGGCGACAACTCAATATTCAAAGTTCCAGGTCTTTTTAAAGAAATGAATTTATTTATTAAACACGTAATGGTATAATAAGTATGGACATGATCAACGATTGAAACAGCACCGAAATAAAAGAATGGTTTATACCCTCGGGAAAGCATCCTGGCTTGGCTCCGAATCCTCCGCAGCCCAGCGGCCCGAAAGCGACAGATCGCGAAATCGGCGAGAGCGGCGGGCACGCCTCTCTCCTCCCCCGCGCGCTTATCTCCGCTCGCGCATCGGAGCGCTGCGCGGCCGCCGCGCAGAAAACGAGCTTGACGAGAGAGAGAGAGAGAGAAAGAGCGCGCGAACAATGGAGCGTGCGTCGCGCAGGTGCGCGCAACGCGCCGAGAGCGGGGAAAGCCCCCCGTAACAAGGCCCCGATTTGCTTATCGGGTAATTCGCCAGGGCCATTAGCGATTTTTAGCCGGCCGATTCGGCCTAATGGACGAGGAAATCGGAGCGCGACCTTTGGCTCCCAAGAGCGGAGGACTCTCGAGCGCGACGTCACCGTTAGACGCCCGCCTATTGTCTCTCGGGGGGAGGGCCGGAGTTTTGAGGAGGATTTGTGCCTCGATGAGGAGCGAGATATCGATGGATTCGAGGTCTTTTCTCGCCGAGTAGTTGCAGCATTTTTTAGAGATTATGATAATTTTATGGCTTTCGTATATACATAGGGTTTGTTTAACGTTTTCGGATTTAAATCCGAGAGATATTCATTTAGATATTAGATGAAGATTTTTCCAAAGTTACGGGAAAAATTATACAAAATAAACAATTAAATCGATTAAAAACTCATGTTTATTCTGTAATTATCAATAAAATTATAAAAAGGAAGTTTACATTTTATTGCTTAAGGAATTTTTGATTCCTGAATATGTTCATTTTCCGTAAATAGTAGGATAACCGACTTTTGTTGTATCCTTCGGTTTTATACCATGTTTTATACTATAATTTGTATTATCAGCCTTACAAAACGTCTAATTAAACAAATTGATAGATTTATTAATAATAATTGCATAGATAAATACAAATATCAAAGTTAATATTTATTAAAAGTATAAATTTCGGTGCAATATTTTTTGTTATTTGTAAAAAATTACGTTTTTATGCATAACAGCACTTTTGCTGTCGAATCAATTTTGTTTTAAATATAAATATTAAAATAATATGAATAGTATGAATATCAAAAAACGTATTACGTTCCCATCATATTTTTTTTTTCAAAAAAGTTTTTTCTGTCCTAAAAAATTACTAAATAACACTTTTGCACTTTAAAGCTTTCAAACAAAGGACCATTGATTTTACTTATTTAAATAAATTTCTCTTCAGTCGGCCAATTTTTGGCCGCCTTAATAAAAGCGCAGCTCTCAAAATTTTATCACCTCTAACTTTCGAAAAAAAAGAAGAAAAAAGAAACAGCTCCCGAGAAGCATCGATACTAACTCATCGCAGCGGAGCTCACACTGCGGCTCAAAAAAACTCCAGCGAATTCCGCGTCCGAGCCCACGAAATGCAGCCGCCTCTCTCTCTCTCTCTCTCTCTCTCTCTCTCCGGCGTCATCCGTGGAATGCATAATCAAGATTCTGTGGGGGCGCGGGCAGAGCGAGTGCAGCGAGAGCTGCCTCCGCTGCCGCTGCCGTTGCTGCCTGTTTTGTCTCTCTGGGCCGATGATTTTAAATTACAGCCGGTATCGCGGACGATCAGTGCCGCGACAACTGCGCCTAAGGAGATACCTGCCGGACCGCAACAACTCTCCCGGCGAGCGCTTTTTAACGCGAGGAGGATATGCCTATATTCTCCCCAGCGCCGCCTTCTTTTCTGCGCGAGCTGCGCTCTCGAGCTTTCTAGGTCGACGCCGGTCTTTTTGTAGTTTTAATAATTGGGAATTTGATCTACTATTTCGAGGCTGTTCGTGTGAAATTTTCGAGTTTCGAGGGCCGCACTCGAAGTTTTCAAGGAATTTTGCCCACTTTGTTCTTGGATCCAGCGAATAAATCATCAGCTTATTAATCATCCCAATAAATCCATTTCAAATAGTTCAATATAATAGTTTTATTACCGAATATCCATTTCCATCAGGCAAAATTTAGAAAGTTTAAAAAAAAGTCACGATTCTGAAAAAGAGTCAAATTAAAATCAGCACTCGTTTCACGCCTCCTCGTCCACAGCCCGAGAAAGAAGAATCGGCTCGACTAAGCGAGTGGCTAACGAAGCGAATAACTCCCGAAAGTGGGCTTTTTAACGAAGGAAATCCGAGAGCCTCGTCTCGGCCGCGAAAAGGCGCGCGAGCGAGAGCCCCGAACAGGTTCGGGCCGCGCAGAACCGCGGAAAGAAAAGTGCACTCGGCTCGGCGCGCGAGATGAAATCGTACGTCCCTGGCCTCTGCCGCCGGAGTGGGAGGCGGGGGAGTAGCGGAGAGAAAGAGAGAGAGAGAGAGAGAGAGAACGAGTTAGGCATGTTGTTTAAATAAGAGCAACGCGAGCCTGCCCAAGGGCGTAAGAGTTGTTGCGCGCGCGCGCGGAATAAATGCGCGGGCGACGCGAACCTCGAGGAACCAGTGAAACAAGTGGAACGGCCGTTTCGGCGCCGTCCTCCTCCCGCTGCCTCTTCCTCTTCTTCTGCCGCTGCCTCTCGAGTCGACCGTCCTTTTGCTCCTCTCTCTCGCGTCTTTTTGAGCCGGGGATTCTTGCCCGCGGCTCGACAGGCGGAGAGGACGTTTTTGTCGCGTGCAGCGTCATTCGAGAGCTGCGCTTTCGGCTGACGATGGGCTTTATGGAGATTATTAGCGTTATTGTCTTTGGCTCGTTTTTAATTAATGATATCGGGAATCGGCGTGGACTCTGAACTGAATTTGATACGCGTTCATTTTGCGGTGTACATGCGACTTTGGAATAATTAGAAAACTTGAAGGATAAAGAGTCGGTAGATTTAATCTGAGAATATTTCCTATGGCAAAAGGTTTCAGATGTTTGAGAATAATAATAGATTCAAAGGGTAATAAAGAATGACAGATATGACCATAATTTTGTATTTGGTTACACAACTGAAGTAGATTTGATTACGGCACTGAAACTATTTTAGTATTATTGTTTTCTTAACACCAATTTCATAGCAAAAATCCGAAAGCACCGCGAGAGAGCCTGAAGAAAATTCAATAACTTCTCTAAATTCGATTTCTTTTCGAACCCACATAAAGTTTCTCGGGTTTCACTTGACTTTTTCGACCGCGGCAAATTGATATTTTCTTAGCTTCGCCGAGATAAAAGCCCTCGAATTTATTATATTACAGTAATAAGAGCAAAATCAATCCCGATCTACCGATTCGTCTAAAAATCGGCTGCAATATACCCCGGAGCCACGAATAAATCACCGCTCTCTTTCCCTTTAAATATATCAGTCATCGCCTCTCGGTTCTTACAAATGGCTAAATTGAAACCAGCCGCTCTACATCGAGCCCCGTTAATCCATCACCCTAATTACCCCCGGGGTAAAAAAAAGAAGCAAAAACCTGCCCTGCGTATACACGCGGACGATTTAATCAGGTGGCAGAAAATCGGCGCGTATAAATCACACAGGACTGCTTCGGCTTTTCCTCTCGCGCATCTCTTTGTTGCTCCGCCGACTCTCTTGTAGGTACACGCGCTTATGATATCCATTGTTTCGAGAGAGCTCGTCTCGTTATAGGCCTGTTTTTCTGCCTGGGAAAAAAGGAGCCCCGGCCTATTCTGCGGCTTTGACACCGCGCGCCGCGGTCCCTTTTACTTTCGATATCACATTGTGCAATAGTTGATGCATGAAATAAGTTTTCGGCATTGTTTATACCCGAGCCATTCTTCGCGCGCTCGTTAAATAATCGAATCAAAACAATGCGCCGAGGGGTGATAATAAGCGCGGGAGAAAGCTGATAAGACTGAAAGAAAAAAAAAATAATAATAATAAATCGTTTCTTTTTGTCGAGGCCTAGAAACTTGGGAATTATTTAGTGCTCGTAACTTTTGCGTTAATGAAAGGCTGGCTTTAGTTACGTCTTAATTTAAAAGTGTCATGAAAGTGTGTAACACAATTAAGGTCCCGTGGCGAATGTAAAAACATACAATAAAGATAAACGCTTTTGAGCGAATTTATGATTTTTCAGAGGGAAAAATCGCATTTAAATTCTAGTATCAATTTTAAGATCTTTTACGGCCGCAATTATTTCTTATAGCGTGTTGAACTATTTCGATCGGTGCTAATTTATCGGGTAAAAAATTGGACCCACATATTACGGAAAACATTACATTTGTAGATTAAATACGAACATTTAATATCATTTCGATGTCTGGCAATCTTCTAAAGGATCTTGTTAAATATTGGCTGTTATGTCTTTCAAATTTTATTGGCAGAATTGTAAAAGTCTGTTTCATAAATTAAACCACATTAGAATAAGTGTCCGTTTAACTTTTATTGGTCAAACGCCATTTTTGATATGTAAAATTTACGATTTTATTTCAATCAATTTCATTTCAACGTGAAGTATAATAATTGGAATGAAATCCAAAGGAGGTTCATTCATCGCCTTCAATGCGACGGTATAAAAAATTTAATTTAAAAAATCGAATGCATTACCACAAAATCATAAATTTCAATAAAGATGATTTATAAAAGTATTAATCAGAGCCCGAAAGCCAATGACACCTAAAAAAAAGATGCAGGAGCATACGTCAATGCTCCCCGGTCGCGGGCAACAAGTCAGGCTGGTCGTTTTTTCAGTGGCGGTTCGCCCTTAAAGGCGTCAAGAAGCGAGTATCGCTGGGAGCCTAATGGCAACGTCGACTACAAATAGGCCGATCGCTCGGCCGAGATTGCCGGGCGTGCCTACGCACATAACACACTCGGGGCACCTTCCGAGACCCATTTTCTCTCCTCCTCTCGCCGCCGCCGCCGCCGCCGCTGCCTCCTTCGCATTGCATCATCTATCAAGCCGACCGAATCTCCGCGCAGGCTGCCTCGCCTATTTTTCAGGCCTCGTTTTCTTTCAAGCGAACCGACTCGGAAAAGCGGCCAAATTAATGATCGCCGGCTAGTCAACTAGCCTTTGTTCGGAGCTGCTCTGCTTCGGCAAAACATTGAAAGTATGTGGTCAGAGAGTGTCCGTCTTTGGGGACGATTACAGGCGTTTGTTTTCAAATTTTTTTTTTCTGTCTTTTTTTTTTTTTTGAAGCAACGTGTAACCTTTATTAGGTTGTCATTTTTGTAAGGCAGACCAAAGAATGGTAAAAGGGCTCATTTTACTTTAAGGCTGTGTTTATTGTTAATAAAAACTTGAATTATTGTAAAATAGTGTGATATTTCAGCTAAAACGTATTTCCCAACTTATTTTTTTACAAAAATTATTAAAAACTAGTATTAAATCAGGATTAAACTATAATGTGATCAAGAAAAGTAGTGGTTAATTTTTTCATTAAAGACTGAAAATTATTGTTATTATCTAAATAAATTTTTAACTTATATTTAAATGGCCTTTTTCGTCGATCAAAAAAAATACGTAAAAAAGCAAAAGTGAATCGCCCATCGATTACCCTAAATAACAAAAACAATTTTTACAGCCTCTCATAAAAAACCTTATAAAAAAATCTCTCTCGAAAAGAGAGTAATCCGAAAAAAACTGAACTCTCGAGCTGAAATCCGGGCGAATTACGGCGGCCGAAGAAGAAACGAGGCGGCGAGTTACGGCGCGAAAAAAAAAAAATTAGTATCTCGCCCTCTCGTGGGCGTCGAGCTCCACCTTCCGGATCGTTAGCCTTCCCCGAAACGAGAAACTATGACCGCGCGCCGCGCGGAGAAAGAAGAAAAGCGCGCACACAGGTGAGAGACGGACGCGACTCTGCGGGTAAATTTATGCGAGCGGCTTTGAGAAATGGCCGGGCGCTGTTTAGGGGGATACAAATGGCCTTATTAACACCTTTTTTCACACGCCGCGCCGATTGTTTTCGCCGCTTTCGATGCTTCGGGGAGTGGTCCTTTTGGGTATCACTGCAAGGAAAGTCCTTTGCTCTGGTTTTGTTAGGTGGGTTTGACATAATTTGTAACGCGAAATGCATTCTGTTAAACAGGATCTGCCGTACAATAGAAGTTATACAGTGCGGCATAAATTACAATTTAATTTTTTTAGAAAGTTCTCTTTAATTTCCTGAAAAATGTATACGCCGATAGCTGTACACCCTCAATAAACATTCCAGAGGCGCAGCATCCTCCGCAAATTAAGGACTAATTCGCTGAAATATCTACCGGCCTATCTATACCGTTAAATTCCACCAAAAGCCCCGTGCCAGGCTTCCTCCTCCCGCCCATTAAGCCCCTAAAAATGCATCGCTTTTCAAGCAGGAAACAGCCCCGCAGCGGCCTCGGAGACAATGTCCCGCTCAATAAAAGTCGAGCCTCGCGAGTTCTCCCGTGTACCCGGGTGGGCTTATCATCAATAAATCGGGGGAACGGCTCGTTGAAAGGCGCCGCCGTATTTGGTCATTTTCTCAGCCGGAACAAAAGGAAAACGCGCGCGCGCGGATGCCGCGGTAATGAGGGTCAAGGTTGAAGCGTGCAGAGCCACCTTCTCACGTGCGCGCGACCTCCGCCGGTGTGTGTAACGATATGCGATTGTCGCCCCCCGTCCCCACCTCCCGGCTCGTTGCTATTAGATGCACTGCGCCCGAGCCCGGAGGACGAGAGAGCGCTTCTGCGAAAGTTCGTCCGCCCTCTTTGCCAGCGGCTTTCTCGTGCTCTTGATCGCGAGCGAAAGAGTTCTGTTTGTCGAAGATTATGAAAATGCGATGATGCTTCAGGGAGCTGCGGTCTTTCAGGGAATTACGGTTTTTCGACTCGCCAGTGTCGTTTCATTCTTGGAAACACTCGGGGGAGATCTCGATTTTTTACGGAAAAAATTTCCGTGTTAAAAAAAAAAAAAAAAAAGAATTATCGAGCATTCAAAGTATATGAACCGATTAAAATTTCTTTCTCCCCGCGTCGAAGCTTCGATTACAGGAAAAACGCGCCATCAACGAGTCTCTCAATAAACCCCGCTAACCCCATTAGCAAGTAGTCTCCTCGTGCAAACTATCCCCCGACCATAAAATAACTAACACCCGCGGCCGCATCAGCAGCCTCCACACCGCGGCTGTCCCATGTATGGGCTATCTATACGGCGAAGTAGGGGCCCCGGAAAAATGGCGCATTATTCTCCTATATGGTGATGCTCGGGCTCCGCGATCGTGTTTAGCACGCCCCGTTGCGTGCAGCCGAGGCGCGCGCGCGCGCAAGTGCGACCGTCAAGGAACTCGGGTAGTCGACTCCTCTCTCTCTCCCTCTCTGCTTCTTTTGTCGAGCCCGAGAGCACTCGATGCTCCCGCGGCTGAGTCTACGTCGTGCTCTGCAAATTCGAGCTGTGTATATCGAGAGCTCGTTTCTTTTCAGGGATGCACTGCGCGGCGCAGGAGGTGGCCCTTCAAAGCTCGAGGCTTCGGTCTGCTTTTCGATAATTATTTAAAAAAAAAAATGAAATAAATTTCACCTACCCTGGCCCAAAAAGAAGTGCCGAAGCCCAACCTTAAAGGAGCTCGCGCGCAAAATTTCCGATCACGAAGGTTCTGTAAGCTCTCGGCGGAGCTATTTCCAATTGTTCAAAATTCAGCCTACATCGAAAGCGAACACCCTCGCCTCTCCCGCGGCTCGTATATACGTAAAAACTACCGGCGGCGCGCGCGCGAGTCCCAGAATTTTTGCCCAATTAGCCACGGCATCTGCTCCCGCGGCCGCGGTTTCGAATGCAGATCGACGGCATCGATATTCGGTACGTATACACGTACCGGGAGAGCCGCTCTCTCGCGCCGCGCGACACTCGCACGACTCCGCGCGCGGCGGGCTCCGTAATCAGGGTAGACAATGCCGCGGAAATTCGAGAGAAAGCCCGTGAACCGCAAGTTCACGGCTGACCCGCGAGAAAGCGCGCGGGGCTTAGGCGTGACACGGTATATACCACCGGTACCACTGGGTCACAGAAGGGAGTGACAGATATCGGATCGCGCGGCGCCCGCGGCGTATAGCTCTCTCGTGTGCCTACATCTCATTACGGACATCTTCCGAGAGAGGATTGTCCTTGTTTCGAGCTTTTTTCCCGCCGAGGGCTGCAAAGCCGAGCGGTGTTCCCCGACAGTGTCCAACTGTAAACGACATTTTTTTTTTTTTTTTTTTTGAAGCCGAACAAGCGGGAACTCATTTACGCTGGCATGTAAATGATCATTTTCCGACTGGCGATTGTGAGATATTGGCCCTTTCGGCTATGCTGCGTACACGTCGTCTTTTGGAGCAATATTGTTTACGCTGATTTTTAGCACTGTCGTTCGGAGAGCGGTGATCTGAAAAATAAATTGTGAAAGCATTATTATGAAAGTATTCGAAAGAAAATTTAAATCTCTAAACGCAAAGATTAGATAGTGATTAATCACCCGGTTAGAAAAATCGTTTGCAATCGTAAGGTAAATAAACGTTCTCCAGCCTGAAAGAGTATAGAAAAAAAAAGTAAAACTTACGTAAGCAGCATAAAGCACAGCGTATAGAATGAAAAGCAAGCCCCCCCCCCGAGCTCGACCAGGACTAGAAAACTCGTGATCTTTCACCCGGAGCCTCCGTCAGCCACGCTAAAAAGAGCGACAGCCGGGGAGAAAGAGCGGCGAAGGAGTTAATCTGCGGCTGATATTCTCCGAATCGGCGATCGTGTCAACAGATTGTCTCCCGGCTGGGTTTGTCCGCGGCTGCTTGCGCAACCTTTAAACCCTTCTCTCTTACTCTCTCGCTCGCTCTCTCGTTCCCCGAAGGAAGAGCGAGCTGCATATACGACGCACACGAGGGTCATCAGATCTATACGCCCGTCTCGCGGATAACAGCGATCGATCGATCGGTATCGGTGTCGGAAACTCTCGGCTGTCCTTTTTAATTACCCGTCGCCGTCGCAGATAGCGCCGATTGAGATAATCGAGTGCTCGCGCACCGATTTATCGCCCGGTGCAGCCGTACCGAGGTAAAAAAATGGGAGGGGGGATTTCGGACTGATCGATGCGTTCGTTCCTTATGGGTTTATCTGATCGCTCGAGTTCCGCGGCAACTAAACTGTCATCGCTTATGACTAATTAGAGCTAAAAGCTTATTTTACAAGCGCGAGCGGGTACTTGAACTGTCCATTGTTTGCGCGGAGCGGTAAATAAGGGAAACGGAGCGGCTCAAGTCGGTTGGCCAGACTTTTTCAGGTCAGTCGCCGAGTGGAAAACAAGCGTTCGCGGATAAGTAATTTGCGGCCGGGTTATTAAAAAAGAGAAAAAAAAACAACGTTTTCATGCGTTGGGAAATGGAACTTATTTGATTGAAATATTTCTCAGGCAATATTTAATTTTCCTTGGTAGAGGCCTGCACTTCTATTCTTTCAGCAAATAATAAGGTATCCTTTAAAAAGGAGCGAAAAAATGTATCCTGCACGTGAAAAACTTAAAGACTGACAGGTTGCGGTGCGTTAAAAATTAGATCAATGAACTTTTTATAGCGACGGCGGAACAATGGTATTTTATTCAATATATAGAAGGTTTAGTTTATCATTATGACTTTCAACTTTACGATAACACCTTGCATTCGAATTGTTTATTCTTTGATAGTGACCTACTTTTTCATCAATTATAATTCGACAAAAAAAAAAAAAAAAAAAAACGTGCAAAGTATTATTTTGAAATGCACTAGATGATTATCAAATTTACAGTATCCCATAATTAATCACTTTTAAAAAGCGATTTGTGCGGCAAATAAATATTACGCTTCTGCGTCAAATATCAATCATTTGAAAAGTTTCAAAGTAACTGTCATCCTTTCCTATTACAATACTACACGCTTTTTATCATAACGTCCGCGTGCACGTTAATCCACGAATTTTGCAACTACTCCCCTAAAAAAAGCGAGACTTGCGCGCAGGAAAGAAAGCCTTCGCCTCTCGGAGCACCTCTCAATCTGGCGCACATCAGCCTTCAGCCCCGATATCTCCATCCAGCTCTAAGAAGCAGCGGCAGCAGCGGCAATCCAGCAATACAAGGAAGCGAGCGAGAGAGAGAGAGAGAGAGAGAGAGAGAGCAGCTCTCCCGAGTAACGTGACGCCGGGCACGCGAGATCCATCGTGCCGCCTCGGCTGGAATTTATCGGGCCGGCGAATAACGAAGCGGTCGCCCCGGCGGCCGGCCGGCCGCCGTCGAGGCGGATATTTCGTCGGGGGTGGCGCGCGCACGCGAGAACCAGACCGCGCGTCGCATCGTATTATGCTAAGTAACGTGGTGCCGCCGGAGGTGTATGCACCGCTTGGTATGTTGCGAGAGAGCTGCTTAGATGCCGAGAGAACCGGCCGCACGAGACGAAGAGAGAGAGAGAGCTGGCAAAGACGAGAGATGAGGGCTTGAATTTGAATTCGCGGAGCAGCTGCGGCGTAGCTTTTGTTTCCTGGATTAATTAGGGGTTCGTTAGACGGACGGGATTCGCGTAGTTTTTCGAGAGGACGATACGTCGCTGCCGGCCGTTTTAATGAACTGTCGTCGTTGTTTGTCGGTTTCATCGAAATAATTTATTTTAATACTGTATTGATGCAGAAATATATAGATAAGGGAATGTAACGAGCACATTTTTATTACGGCTTCGATCCCGGAAATATTTGCATTTCTTTGTTGTAATGCAATACACCATAGCTATTAGTAGATCATACATCAAAGCACTCGTAAAAAATAAGATTGAATTATATAGAACATTACTAGGTTATAGCTCCAGCCGGCAGAAACGCAATTCGAAAGTCTACGAATATCAGCCGCAATATTAATCGACCCAGTTCCGATTATTATCTCATCGGCATCAAAACCGAGATTCAATCACACCGACTGCTCGACGCACCCGCTATCCGCGCACTTTTCCATTTCTACAAATCGCACATAAAATTAGGGGGGGGGGGAGAAAAAAAGGCCGCGCGCGTACGCTGCCCGTATATCTTGCGAAAAGGCGCAATTTCTGAAAAGCCCCTCCACGCCCGCCGAGAGAGGAGAACGCCGCGAGGGAGTCCTATTTTTCCAGCGATCTCACGCGCGTATAAGTAAATTTCCTACGCGCGCTTTGTAATAGCCGCGCGCGCCCGGCTTTCAAGGCGAACGGGAGAGAGAGGCCACCTTCGCTCCGCGCTGCTCTCGCGCGGAATATCGACACTCCTCCGCGCTTGTCGCTTTTCCAGAGCTCTCTTCCTCCGAATTTTCGTTTCGGCGCGCGCCGAGGATGTAAGCGACTTCGGTGAGAGGATATGCTGCATGTAGTCGGCGGGACGAAGAGTGTAATTTGACGGGGCGGACGAACTTCCTGGCGGTAATGCGGAATTAAAGAATGGGTTTTGTCTGCGCGGCGCGGCGCGAGAAAATTTCAGAGCCGATATTTTGATAGTAATTGTGAATTATCGCGGGATCGAGCGAGTATTTATAGACCTTTCGGCGTTTCGAAAAAGGAAGTGATTGTGCCTTGTAATGCAAGACCGCGCCGCAGAAAGGCACTTAATTCCAGAAATAATATTCGTAGAAAACAAAACCGTGTACTTCAAACCGATAAGATCTCCGAGAAAACGTAATATTTCTGCGCCGTACAAAACGCAGCCTGACAGGTCTTTTTATTAAGCACTAATTCGATTTATTAGTTAAAATCCCCTCTTACAAAATTGCCGCGCATTAACGCGTCAAAGTCCCCCCCCTTGTATCCCGATGGAAAAGTTTTCCATTTTTATCCGAGTCGCAAACGGTATATATCTACGGCCGATCCGTAAAAATGCCCGACTCGCCGATTCGAATCGAACCTCGGGCGAAGCGAGTACCTTCATCGCGCTGCTAATGACTTCACTCTAAATCCCTCACCCCGTCCGCACTCCCCTTTCTCAGGCTCGACAAAGCAAAGCCATTAGCCGCGGGCTGAATAAAAAAAAACACAGCGGCAGCCCCTAACGGAGCTAATTTTCGCTTCAAAGGCGATTCCGCGCGGCGGCGGCAGTAGCGGCTGGTGCAAAAGCGGCCCTCTCTCTCTCTCTCTCTCTCTCTCTCTCGCCGTTACTCCGCTGCAAGCGAGAAGAAAAAGATAAGCTCGAGCGCGTTACGGTAACCGGCTGTATCCTAGCCGAGCGCGGGCCGCGTTGCATTACGGCCTATTACCACCCAGGAGGCGCAGCTCTGCCGCTGCGCGTGCGTGTGCATATACTCGCCTGCGCCATTTGAAGTCTTATTTATTGAATGCTTCGGGGAGGAGGGGAGGAGGACTGATCGGCTTTACGAGTCGAGACTATGGGTATGGGTGGTTCCGCGTTGCCGCCCGGTTTAGGGGAGAATTAAACCTGCTAGTTCATGAATTTTCAGCTGAATAGAGAGAAATGTTTATACTGGGAGCCTGATCGAAGCTTTTGCTTTTGTTTCTTATTGGGTTATGTAACAGGGACCTATGCTTGTACGAAGCTCTCTGTCTAAAGTTTATTTGGGATTGATTTTAGACGCCTTTCTTTGGCTTTATTTACACTTTATGAGTAATTTTTAAGCTTCTAATTGTTGGGAAATGATCTGAAGAAAATCATTCTAAACCCTACTACGAACTAGATGCGTATAAGCTATTTTTATAAACCTGATGTTTAACACGATAACTCAAATGAGGACTCGAATAAACACGAACCACGACAGAAAGCCCCACGTATACTTGTCGTTCCGCGTCTTCCTTTTCTGCGGCAGCGTCCGCTATCTCCACTGTAAGCCAGGGTTTTATTACCGTCAGGGCTCTTCTCGCTCTCGGTGAAAGGTCGCCCCTGATAAGAGTCTCATCGACCGACGTGGCAGGTATATAATCCGCGCGGCGCTCAAGGATGCGCGCCTCCCCCCCTCCTCGCGCCACATTTCAGATAGTCCCCGCCGCCGCCGCGCGATTCGATCCCGCGCGGATGCACTTGTCTCGTTACGGACTATAAATATATACGCGGCCGTGTATTTTATTACAATGCAGGCATTTTTCGCGCCTGCGCCCCTCGGACTTAATGACCCATTTGCGCGCGCGCTCGATTTGTTTTTCTTATATATGCTGTGTACGTATACGTTGGACGCGCGCACTTGTCGATGAATGTAAATGCAAGGAGGCGGTTACGAGTGCGCCAGCTTTTATTAAGGGGCTTTTTATGTGGAAATGTGTTTGTAATGGGGCTAATAAAAGGCCTATATTTACCCTAATGTTCGAGGGACAGCTTGAAAAATTTCATTGCCTTTTTACATTTTTATTTAGTTTCTTTTTTGCATTCGAGGTGCGAAAGACTAGTCTATCTTTCTGAATAAATCAAGAATAAGGGCCTTGAACATACGTATAAAGATTAAGGCTTTTAAAGTAAAGGAAAACTCGGTTGGTTTTTATCGCTCATCGATTTTTAAAAAAACCACCAAAGTACAACGCAGACTCATTCGCGGAAATGTTCGAGGCAACCGAGTGTCAGATCTCCCAAAGCTTCCTAAATAACGAAAAAACGAAACCCCGAAGCAGCCGACAGCGCCGACTACAAGCGGCGCGGGGCAATCATAAAAAGCCCGGCTCGAAGAACCTGCGCGCTCGGAAATTCAAGGAGCGTTGCCTCGGCGAGTCCTAACACGAGTAATCTCGGGGGGCCTCTCGATGTGTATACCCCCTAGCAGTAGCAGCCATTACGCGATTGAATATCATCGCGCTCTCCTCGGCGAGCGCGCGGGATTATATCGGGCTCGCTTTCATCTCGCGCGCGCGGGCACTTGCGCATCGACGGTGGCGCTGGCACGGGCCATTACCGTTAATACGCTCCGGCCGACTTGATTGCGTACCTGCCGCTCGTTGCGCGCTGGCGCTAGTTGAAGAAATCATAACGTGCTTCGGAATGCCGTAATGGCCTTCCGAACAGCCCGCGAGATGTAAGGGAGAAAACGCGCGGAGTACGCGGTGTAGGAGATGCTCGCCGAGAGGAGAGAGAGAGAGAGAGGGCAACCACTTACCGCCTGTTTGCTCAACGATGTACAACCTGGATGGGATACGCCGGATCATTTCCAGGGAAAGTAAAACTGACGATTAGGGGAGGCTGCCGGATGGGCTCTCGGGTTGGGGGAGTTAATTCGATTTTAGCATTCCTCGATGGAGAGGAAAACCCGGATGAGTGTGTATACACGTGTGAATGATAATGCCGCAAGAGCGCGGTTGATAATCAAATCCAAAGCCCGAGAGTACGAATGTTTTCCTCTTGACTCATATCCCCAGTACATCCCGAGTGCGTTGACAGCGAAAATTTTTGCAAGGCCTTTTCGGAAAAATGAACAGTTACAAATTCAAGTCCGCATTATTTCGTAATGCAAACCTCAATTTTTCACTCCACCGTTGAAGTCCCCCCATCTCGGGCGTCAAATTACGTGGAATGAAAATCTCAAAAGCGCAAAGGACGCCAACTCGAGAGAGCGCTTCGGGCTAAACTCAATTAAACATCATCGGTCCGAAACGAGCGACATCTATCACGCGGCAATGAATCGTAATGGGCAAAGGACCAGCGGGGGGGCAGCGCATCCACACGCACCCACACACACACACGTCCAACCACCTCGCGGAGAGCAGAGAGAAGGGATACACGGCAAGATGACAGCTATTCGTCATCTCATAGTCGTTCAACCTGAAATATCCAGCTCGCGCACTCGAGCAAGATGAATAAGGACTAATTTACTCTCCGCGCGGCTTTTCTCTCTCTCTCTCTCTCTCTTTTTTGGTTTCTTTTCCTTTCGTCGACCGCGGGCCATGTTTGCCCGTAAGTGCACGGCCTTTTTCGACGCGCACAATAACAGTTTACAGAAATTATATTCAGCGGAGATTCCTCGCCGATTAAGACCGATGGCTCTGCACCTTATTCCCACAATCGCTTATGGGAATCTTTATTAGGCTGGAAGAGCCCTGCTTTTGATTAAATTAGTTGCTTTTTCGAGGGAGATTGCTTTGTTGTATAACGGGACGCCTCTCGGAGCAGATCTGATTAAACGCTTTCGTGATCAATGTGCAGTTGATTATTTTACGGGAGGATAATTGATTTCAGGAAGTAAATAATTCGAGTCGAGATTTAATCTGATAATTGCGGCTTCTGAGGCTCTCTTGAGTAAACATTCATTTTTTAACTGTTTCGCTCTCGTACGTATACATATTAATTTGGAGGGTCATCGCACTTATCATTCGAAGAGCTCAATCGTAAAAAAAACGAACATTTGCGCAATATTGCATGAAATACTATTGCATTTCATTAGTATTCGCCTTCGACGGCAAGGATTACCTCTCTAACCAGTCGAAACTTCTACACCTATATCCCCTCGGCGAGCGCGATCCGAAAAATGCGTCATAAATAAACATAAGCACCTTATCCCTCAGCGATACCCGAGCGACCCACGCAGCTCCAGAAAGCTCTACCACGCAGAGGCCCATCGAGGGCGACGAATCACCTGTGCCTCGGAGCGCATCATCGCGCGGAGAACCTGCGCGGAGGGGAATATTCATCATCGCCGTCTCCGCGAGAGAGAGAGAGAGAGAGAGATGAGAGAGAGAGGCGACTGACTGATGCCCGACGCTTATCGGCCGCGACGAAAAATATTTTCCGTTGTTCGGAAGGTCGTTGAGCCCCCCCGGTTCTCTCTCTCTCTGTCATTACACGCCTCGGATTCCAGCCAGCATGAGGTCCAGGGCCGCGAGAGCGAGGGCGAATATTCACACGCCGCGGCGAGAGATGGATGTCATAACGTCCTCATCGCGAGGATTTATAAAAATTTTCTGCCCCGCGCGCCTTATTAATGACGGGACATTTCTCTTCCGGGCGACGACTATTTTACGAGTCATTTCTCGCCGGTGCACACACCCTGGCGTCGCGGTCTCGGTATTAACTGCCGGCTCGACTTGAAACAAGATCGTTTCTGCTTCGGGATATATGCGGCTGCGGAGTGTGTGTTGATTTTTAACTGGAACGCTATTAATAATCTATTTTGCCATTAATCATTGGTTAATAATAGAAATGCTTGCCTTTTTTTTAACCTTGGAGAATAACGCTGATTCGAACGAACTCTTTATTTAACGCGTCTCTCATTGCACTGACGAAAGTCAGGTTACATTTGTACCGGTAGCCGAGGGGTCAGGGCATTTTTCGGTGTCGTAAAATGTAAAGTAGAATTAAGAAATTTCCGGGGCTCTAAGTTGGGAGGCTGCTTATTACGTTCGCTGATGGAAAAGAGTTAACGGGTGTCGGAGAGCCGTGGGTGCACCTCTCCTCGCATTGTCGTGTGCCGAGAGAGCTGCGAGTAAAAATCTGGGTCGAGGAGCGAGGCGCGGGGTTTTTTGGAGTTTTTACTGCGATACACTTTGACGAGTAATTATATTGCGCCTCTGACCTCGTTGCGAAAGCGATTGTTTGGAAAAAAAAGTGCCCAGAGGGTAATAAAGTATACGTGGGTGACGTAAAAATCGAATATTTTCAAAATGCCGGCGGTGCGCCTCGTAAGGCAATAAGAATATTGACGATAAATTACATTATAAATGGTAATTGAATATTTCGAATGGAGATAGAGAAGATTTCAAGCTCCACCTTCGTTGCCACATCTGCTCAACTTATTTTCTGAACTTGAGTATAAAGATGTAGATCGTGCTAATCTTAGCGATCTCAACTCTTGACCATACCTGACGCTGACCGTCTTAATTACTTTACACCGTCAAGCCGTAGATTTCAACAAAGGACGTTCGGAAGCTCGTTCGGTTCCTTTGTTTTATTCTTAGCTTACTCTATTTCGCCCAAACTTTATAAACGGAAAACCCTAAGACTTGAAAGAGCGCAAATGAGCGTTTCTGCTCATCCCCTCTACATTATTTTTTTTTTTTTACTACGAACTAATGTACCGACAAATGTTCGGCCCATAGGACACTCTTCGTTTAGTCCCTCGAGTGAACGGTCTACTGTGAGTCTAAGCTGAATTTTGTCTTTTTAGTTAGTGTTTCTTTAATAAAGTTTAAGTGATTTTACTTAGAATTTGTCTACGTTTATTAATTTAACCGTAGAAAGGTTACAGGTACTTGTGAATATTGTGAGAAATAACCGTTGGACTGCTGAAATACAACAACTTTTAAAATAGGACCTTGATAGATCACTGCGAGCCGCATCTTTTGTTATTGTCCAAAGGAAATTCTTACTTTTCTCTTTATCTGATTATTTAATTAAAAACTTTCTTAAAAATTTCGCAATGCACTCGTATGTAAATAAACAGTTTTGCGGACACTTGTACTACAAATCCACATCTTAAGTATTCAATATTATCTTGAATTTTTATCCATTGTCTTTTACGATAAGCTTCGTACTATATTCGTATAAGAGACAAAATTAAATAACCATACGGGGACATCCGCAGAACACTTGCTGACATGAGAGTGAATGTAGATGCTGAGTACTTTGGTCTATTTTTAATCCAGTACCGTTCAATGTGATTAAAAATAGAGCTTTTCTATAAATTTACTCTATAAGATCAAGCCATGTCTATTTATTTACTGTTCCTTTTACCGATTTTATTTATTCTTTACGTGTACTTTCACAACAAAAAGAGAAATGATTTGATAAATAAAATACCTGGACCACCAGCACTGCCTCTTCTTGGAAATCTCTTAATGTTCAACGTTCCTACAGCCGGTATGTACCTAATAATTAAAATATTTGGATGGAATTTAATTATTTAACTATTGAAACTAAATTGAGTGATTATAACTTGCAGTTGAGTTATGGAATGTCCTTAGAAATCTTAATAAAAATTATTACCCTATTGCCAAATTTTGGTTGGGACCATATCCTGTAATAAGCCTTCAGCATCCAGATGACATCGAGGTAATATATATTTTTTATCTTATGATTATTAAATTTTTCCCAATTCGGGCATGAAATGGTCCTCATTTCGTACTAAAAAGTAGCGTAGAAAATCGAGCATTTCAAACGTTTGACAAAATTATTTGTTCGAGCGGGGAAAAAAATATCATTTTTTCCCGCCTCCGGCGGGGCTTACCGGCGGAATGTCACTTTGTTTTAATTTAAAAAATTTTTCGTTATTTTTTTTTAATTTTTTTATTTTTTTTTTTATTTTTTTTCTCTGTTTTAAACTATTTTGTCGATGTCTGTCTACGATTTGAAATGCACGATTAATTACCCAACTTTCTAACACCAAATGAGAGCTTTTCATGCCCTCGTTGACAAAAACCCGGTGTGTAACACGGGGAGAAAAGCTATTTTAGATTCGGGTGAGGTATTTTCAGCACTCGTCTCTGTTTCGGGCGCCTTCAGCGCCCTCGACTCCGACTCGTGCTGCATACCTCACCCTCGCTAGAAATAGCTCATTGTTGCACAATGTACTATTATACTATTATTATTAAAATTTTATATGTGTGTTAGATTTTGCTGTCTAACCCCAAATACATAGAAAAAGGAGATGGCTACAAGTACTTTCATCCTTGGTTGAAAACCGGTCTTTTAACGAGTACTGGTAAGTAAATTTTTCATTGTTTTGTTATAAATAGTATTTTCTTTTTCTTTACCCTTTATTTTTCTAGGAAGGAAATGGAAGCAAAGGAGGAAAATTTTAACTCCGGCGTTTCATTTTAAAATTTTAAGAAAGTACATGGATGTCACGAATGACAATGGGAAAAAGTTCATAGAAGTTCTTAAAAATGAAAATAAAGAGACAGTACAAAATTTGATACCATTTTGTTCAAATTATACTTTAAACATTATATGTGGTAATCATTTATTTAAATTAATTTATATTGTAGTAAATATTAGTAGATTAAAAATTCTAAAAATTGTTATTTTGTGTTACACAGAATCAGCCATGGGTATAGATTTGGATAAAATCGATAAGAAAATCGCGAAAGAGTACAAAAATGCAATCTATGATGTTGGAAATATTATCATTTATAGGTAAGTTTAACGAAATTTAATGAAAATAAAATTGATGACAAAAATTGAGATATTTTAATGTAAATTTAATTCGTTTAGAGTTGTAAGACCCTACATACAAGACTGGATGTTGAATCCTCTGTGGGAAATTGGTCGAAAGAACAAGAAAACTTTGAAGACTCTTCATTCGTTTACAAATAAGGTTTATATATGACATTTATCTTTTTTATACACTGAACTTGTGTTCAGTATTGATTTAATCAATTTACTAATTAATTAAGCTGTTTGCATAAAATTGTATTAATCTCACCTTTGTTATCAGGTTTTGACAGAGCGTAAAGAATATCACAAGCATTCAGATAATGTGCACTTAAATGACGGCACTGAAGGTGTCAATTCTGAAGAAGATTCGTTCATGGGTACAATACATTTTAATAATTTTTTAATCTTATTATTTTTGCTCTTTTATTTTTAACTTTGTTTTAAACTGCAGGTCGAAAAAAGAAATTAGCTATGCTTGATCTTCTACTATTAGCCGAACAAGATGGTCTCATAGAAGACGAAGGAATCAAAGAAGAAGTGGACACCTTCATGTTTGCTGTAAGTTTTTCCTACATCAGAATCTATTCTTATGAATTTGAATTCTAAAAGTTACAAATTTTTAGGGCCACGATACGACTGGAATGGCTTTAGTCTATACAATAATGTTACTGGCAGAAAATAAGGAAGTTCAGGTACATAGTTATTAAAAAAGTTTTTTATTTATAATATGTAAATAACTGAGACATTGGTTTTTTGTAGGAGAAAGCTCGAGCCGAAGTTGTGGAGGTGCTGGCTAAAAGCAATGGAGAAATAAGTGCTACAGAGATACGAGAATTTCAATATCTAGAAAGATGTGTTAAAGAGAGCTTACGACTGTTCCCGCCTGCTTCAGCTGTATCTCGCTGTGTTCAAGAAGACATTCAATTAAGTAAATAAGCTTGTCAATGCTTCACTGCTTCATGAGTAGAACGCTAAAAAAAAAAACTTATCTTTCCAGAAAACTACGTAATTCCCGCGGGCACGGAAATAGGATGCCACATTTTCGATCTTCACAGGAATCCGCAGTTTTGGACGAATCCAGAAACTTACGACCCCGACAGATTCCTTCCCGAACGAATCCAAGGACGACATCCTTACTCGTACATACCATTCAGCGCTGGTCCTCGCAACTGCATCGGTAATTCAAGCGTTACCGTTTCCCCACTATCCTCTAATCAGCAGATTACAGGAAAATTTACTCCTAATTACCGTTTTAGGTCAGAAGTTCGCCTTAATGGAGCTGAAATCTCTGGTCGCCCGTATTCTGTACAACTTCGAGCTGGAGCCCATTACTCGAACTTCGGATATGAAACTAGTCCTAGATTTAGTAACTCGTCCCTCGGAACCAGTCTACACGAGATTCGTGCGCATCGATAGTCCACAATTAGATTAAGTAAAATCCGTTAACACAGTTTTCATTCGGCTGCAGTCGTTATAATTACGCTCCTCCTTTACAGTGCCTTTTTATCGCCGTGCATATCTCTTTTCGCGTGATTAATTCAAGAGTCATATCGCGGTGCTCGGGGGGGCAGGACGACGTAATTAAAAAAATGCCGAATGCCTTTTTGCGCTCCGCTGACAAATAAGCCGCAATAAAATTAATCTACTTTTGCGGTCGTTATAAAGTAATTACATACGCCCGAAACGAGAAAGCGCACCGAGGAGAGAGAGAGAGAGAGAGAGAGAGAGAAAGAGAGATTGTGCGCTCAACAAAGGGAAGGCCCCCGGAGGTCTGGCAAAAAATCCCGAGTCGCCCAGGATAATAATGACAAGCGTCTCCGCGGCGCAGGCCGATCGATCTCCGCTGGCTACTGTTTCGAGTAATGAATAATAATTTGATATTTCAGTCGTGGGGCGACGAGCTTGGGGACCTTCTTGGAAATCATAAGCAGAGTAAATCTTGGTTGAGAATGTTAATTTTAGCTACTATTTAGGTAGAATTTATTAAATGTTCTACTTAAAAATTAAAAATAAGTTGTTATTGAAACATAGTTCCTCAAATATTGTACAAAATTGATAGAAATATGTATTTATTATTTCTATTGTTTCTAAGTAATAAAGAATAACAAATTAATTAGTCTTATTATTTAACAAAGTATGTACAAGGCAATTAGTTAATTTTACACTGGGGAATATTTTCCACTCGAGTTTGAGGGCGTGAAGAGTCAGTTCCGGAAAAGACGAGAGTTGTATTTTATACCGGACTTTTTCTTTTTTCGAATCTCGTTATGCGTTTTACGAGTGCTTATGGTAATTGAGGTTACTCGCGCCGTTTTTTGTTGGTGAAAATAATTTAACGTTTGCGAGGTTTAAGGAGTTGTAAGAGAAGTTAAAACTGCGCAATAATTCACGAATGATTAACGATGTCTATGAAAAATTAAATTTTTCCCTGACAGGTGTTTGTTCGTTTTTACATAAATTAAGAGGTTATAGTCTTGCTTCTCAATCGACAATTATTTCAAGTAACTACATTTACCGTTTTATTTAACCCAAAATTATATTGAAAATCCCTCTTCAAAGACTGCACAAATTTCAATATCGCCTCGTCAAAACATCGCTTTACAATTTATATACAGCTAATGCCATCGCATTAGAGCTTGTTATTCAACCACAAATGCATCTTACCAAATCGAGTCGGATGCCCGTCGCTTTAACGACACCTCCGGGTCAGATCATCAAAGCTTCAGAAACTAAGGCAGGAAAAAACAAAAGCGCCCGGGGAAAATGATGGCTCGTAATTCTGAAAGCCACCCACAACTCTCGTTCCGATCGGCTCTTGGCTTTCTCTCTCTCTCTCTCCGCACCGGTATACATAACGAGAAGGGCCGAGCGCATACACTTGTAAAGGCGACGTCTCGCGCGCTTGCGTTTATGCGACTCGCGCGCGTCAATATCGGGGCGCGTATAAAACGCCGCTATTTTAAATCTAATGAAATCGCTGTAAATTATGTCGGCGCGGCGGCCCGTGTCGTATTGTGCGCGCGTCCGCCTACCTTGGAGCGATCGTACTTGCTTTTTACTTCATTAGAGCGGACGACGAATATGGACAGATTTCTGGGACTGTTTTGTCGGCGGGGGCTTTTATGAAAGCGTCGGGTTCACCGGAAATTGGATGTGAGAGGCCTGCGGGGATAATGATAGGCACTTTATACAGGAAACTAATTTGTAAAAATTAGTTTTTCATAATTTATAATCTTGATTTCAAAATAAAGCCAATGCAACGGGTTCAAAGTGAAAAATTATGTTACACAAGTGTACCCACACTAATCTTTATAAATTGCAATTTATGAAAAATAAATGTCTTATAATATTTCTGTAATTAACTTTTATTTAGTTAGTTTCATATACATTTTTACAATAGAACTAATATAATACATTTTCAACGGTCTTCTCGCGCACAACCAACTCTTTTTAAACGGAATAACTTAAATGAAGCCATTCCTCCATTTACAGCAGAAGCCCGAGCATATAAAGCAATAGAGGGACAATTTTTTGCGGCAATCGGGATCGTTACCGTCCTCCGCTATCTCCCCCGCGGCGTATTTTCTTTCCCGGCATTTCTCGTTAGGCCCGCAGATTTCCTCGCGATTAAGAGGCGAGCTGGGGGAGGGAGCATCGGGGCTCGTGCCTGATTAGCACTTGACCTCGCCCATCTCGCGGACCCCCCTTTTCCCCGTCTTAATTATCCGCGCTAATCGTGCGCCCCGCTCTTGAGTAACATCGCGATCGCGCCGTTTTGTCACTTTGAGATAAACGAATGTCCGGGCACGACAGTCGACCCGCCGCCGGGGGGAGACGACGACGGGATTCTTCCTGAAAAGATACGTGCCGGCCCGACTCCGGGGAGCCATTTACCCGAGCTAATGATCATGTAAATTGATTTACCCGCGGGTTTTCTATTGCATTTGTTCGCCGACATTTTTCTGGCTTTCTGGAATTCCTTGGACCGGCTATTGTTTAAAGACTCGTTATTACTCGTTATTATTATAAACTCTTTCTCATTATTAACAACGATTTCGCTTTCGATTACGTAAAGTGTCTTTTAATAATTATTTTTCCGAGACAGTTATATTATGTAAAATTATAATTTATTATTAATTTTATTATCATTAATTAAAAGCATCTTTCTCAAAAGAGCTCGGCAACTCGACGAATTAGTTCGTCCGATCCGAGCATCATCGACGGCACACCGAAACAATTGCTCCTCAAGCGAAAAATATTCGCGCGAGAGAGCACACACAAGAGCAGGACGATCGCGGCGCGCGACGCGGTGCGCAATAAAGAGGTCGTTACTTCGGTCCCGGCATTTTTGTGCGGCAGCTCTCCTCTCGTCGCGCGAATCGACAAAAGGCTTCCGCGGCGGGGCGCGCGCGCGTGCGCGACCGTCGTGACCGCGGGACTCCATACGCGTAGTATCTGATGTCTACATGTGTTCGGGCTCTCGCTCGGCCGTAAGGATTCGACTCACGCGATCCTCTGCCGCTGCCGCCGTTAGCCGAACAGTATTATGCGGCCTTCGTCCTTTTAGCCACCTGCACGCTCTCTCGCAATGCCGAGAGAGCGGAATGAAGCGATTGTCGATGTGCTCAAGCTCCGGAGGCCCGACGACGACGCTGTCGTTTCGCGCGATGACGGGCTGCATTTCTTGCGGATTTGTAAAAGTCGCGATTCTTACCTTGTAACTTCTTTTGTAGACCATTTTTATAGTTTAAAAATTCAACAATTTAAACGGTATATAGCAAGCTTTTTCACCGAGACTCAAAGAATTCACAACAATATTGAAACGCAAACCAAAACGTTCAGCTGAAAGCCACGGGGAGTCGAAACAAGACGAAAAGTCAGTCACCTCCGCGGTATATAAAACGAGCAAACAACTTCCAAGCCAGCGATCCCCGCGAGCGCATCTTAGGCGGAAGAGGTCGCTGCCCGATTAGGACGCAAATCATTCAGGTTCGCCGCTCGGCGGGATGGGCCGCAGTCACGTGTGCGCCGCTCCGACCAAGGAAGAGAGAGAGAGAGAGACACAATCCGGCCGGGGAAATCGCCGCGGCCCGGGCGGAAAAATCGCGAGCGCGGCCGTCGCTACGCGTTTGCCGCCTCGTCTCCCACAGAGCACCGCTGGCTTGTCAATAGTCGTTGAGCCGGGAGAGAGAGAGAGAGAGAGAGGACTCGGTGCCCCCTTTTTTGCCCTCTTTACACCCGACTTTTACTCGGTTTTCCTTTAAAGGCACCGAGTTTGATCGGACGGGACTCGCGGAGATTGAAAATTGTGAAGAAAAGAGGTATTTTTAATTAAAAAGAATACGCTGTTTTTACGTCACCACTCGAAAGCTACGCGTTCGGGAAACGGAATATCCCCGAGGCCCTTTATTGCTACTTTTTCGCGTCCAACTCCCGGGACTGAATTCAATAATTAGAACAACGATACGCTCGCGGCCGATGAAAAATAGCCCGCGAGAGACCCGAACTTCGGAGCTCGGCAAAAAAGCTCCAAGCCCACCTCCGTCCCGTCCTTCTTTTCCCCCCCATTGTCGAGAGCCTGAATATGCGCATAATTCAGCGCGTGTCGCCGCGGTGCAGTTCGGCAAAGCGCATCACTCGGTTCATAATTCATATTGATCGATCGCGAATAAGCCCGAAATTCCTCGCGTTTCTTCGGGCGCCAAGCCGCGGAATCCGAGGAGCTGGCCGCCGAATCTCCTCCCTCTCTCTCTCTCTCCCTCGAATATATCATGAATCACACCCACGCGAGAGAGAACGCCGGTGTAATTAATGCTCGCTTAATTCGGCGTTTATCACGCGCGCGAGCGAAATGTTCGCCAAAGTCGCGGACAATCGAGCGCCGCGCGACGAGGAGCGCAAAGAGCGGGGCAACGGTGCTTGTAACGGCGGAGGAGGGGGGCCGGGGAAGAGGAACGAGCCGAGGAGGGATCGCCATTTATTTTCATTGTCACTGGCGGAGTGTCATTCTTGAGGCCGGGCTTGCTTCATTTTCGGCGTGAAAGTCGCCGAGGGATCGTTGTTAATTGTCGTTTGAGTTTCGCTTACTGGCCTGGCTTGTTGCGCTCGGCGAGATTAATCTCGCCTGGCAAAAGTCTTTTGCTGGGAAATTTCGAGTCGTTTGTCTCGCTGAGAATTGATTTCTGTCGGAGTAACGAGAAACGATAAAGTCTATTAGTAAATAATAATAAAACTCCACTTGCTTACTATGTGTATAAAAACATATAGTCAATATATTCCTAATTTTTATTAATACAAATATTAACGACGGCTACGATTCTAGGTCGTTCTCACCGAAAGCATTGCCCGGGCCACATTGGCAAGCCCGAAAAAGTCATTGCATCAGCGGAGTGCAGCGTCGATTCTCACCGTAGCCTCGTAATGACCGATCGATCGGCGGAGATACAACAATGCCGCCCTCCTCATTCTTCGTGGCTCTCTTTCATCCGAAACGTCCCGGGGACAAGCCTCTAGTGAAATCGATTGCCGATCCTTCAAAGGTCCCGAATTTATCTTGCTTGTTGCCTGGCTCGGTGTCGCCGCTTTATTTCACGCACAAAAAGCCGATTTTTTTACATCCCGAGCCGCCGCGCGATTGAAGGGTATTCAACGAGAGAGGAGAGGCCTTTCGCCTCTCTCTCGGTGCAGAGGCCGCGTCGACGATGCGGAGGCAGAAGAGGGTCAGGCGTCAAGTGCCAAGTTTCGCGCTAATTAAGGTTAAAGCCGCCTTTTTCGCGCGGATATTCAATTCCGTAATTAATAACGCAAATATTTTAAGAGGCCCCGGAATGCCGGGGCTCGCTTTACGACGATTTATCAAGAGAGGTGCGAGGGTGATTGAGTCCACCGCGGGTAATGAAGTACTTTGCCGCGCTTTTGTAAGAGAGGAGACCGCCCAAGTGCCCGAGCACTTGATGTTGAATTATTAGGAGAATTTTTTAAGTCGGAGCTGAAATTCAATAAGGCAGCGAGGACTTTTACTGTTAGATGCTTTATTTATTTTTTTGTTATTGTGTACGCCGCGCGAGGAACAACGGCTTTGAAATCTGATACACGAAATCGCATTTTTCCCAGGTATTTCAGAGTCGCCGAAGACATTGATCGTTCACCTCGAATTACTATTTGTAATGGCTTTGCATTGCATATGCAAGCATCAAACGTTCAAGATGCAGTAGATCTGTTCCAATCTAAAATCATGACATCAGGACTATTTTGAATTTCCTGAAATCAAGATTGTACTTGCGCGTATTCATGAATATTTCTGAAGGTTTTAACGTCCTCTCGACTTGGTCGTTTGAATAAAATCTCCTCGACTTCAAACACAGACTTTATTCTCAAGCCCAGCTCAACAATCCGCTCCTTTACACAAATTCGAATTCATTTCAATCCCGTGTAAAAACGACTCCCAACGCAACCTTTAAATCTCCAGTTCCAGCGCCACATCCAAGCGTTCGGCAGACAACCTCCCATCCAGCATTGTCCCTGGAATCCTCCCGGCGACCCCCGCAACCTCGGCGGCACATGCGCGGCTTGCGCGGGTCAGGCGCATTCATCATCTTGGTACGAGGCGCCTCCGCGCCGAAAAACCCCGCCCTCCTTCCGGCCGCCTCCTCGGCTTTTCTGCCGAAAATTCCCCGGCTGAATTATATGCGCGCGAGAGGGGGAGGCGGGACCGCGAGCCTTGGAAAGTTAAAAAATATTGCCCGATTTTTACGCGCGCGGCGAACGATCGTCCGAGCGCGGGACTGTGTATATGCGCGAGTGATAATCATACGGCTGGCGAGTGCGCACGAGGAGCTGTACGCGAGAGAGTTCTTTAGAGCTCATTGACGGGACGACGCCGGGATTTAAGGATACTTAGCGGTGCGCCGCGGTGAGAGAAAGTTACGGCCGCGGCTGAGTTATGCCATGCGCCGGGGTTTTTCTTAATTGATCGTTTCGCCAATTATCAAATTAATTTTAACCGTGATATACTGCCGCGCGTTAACTTGGAAGTGGTAACGTGGAATCGTTTAAATAAATTATGGTATAAAATCAAAGTGAGAAGAGCCAGCGTTCGTAAACGGCTTGAGTATTACTTTGGAGTTGTATTTTTGCGGATACAATTAATTTACGACGCGTTGAGAAATAATCGCGACGATTGGCGCTAAAGCAGAGTAAACAATGCCGATTGGTAGGTCAATAACTTCATTACCGCCTCGAATATTCAATCCTCCGATAAATCAGCTCGAAATATCATCCGCGAGCTAATGAAACGACTCGCAACCGGCACTTTGGCACCATTTTTCCTCCCCGTTCCTCTCGCTCGCGCGAATTACAGGCGACGATATAATGAACAGTTGCAGTCCGCGAAATTGTCGGCTGCTCTCCCTCTCTCTCTCTCGAGCCCGACTCTCCTCCGTCGCGAAAGCTCTCGCGATCGATCCCCCGAATTTTTTTTCGAGACAAAGGGACACGTCGAATGACAACTCTCGAACTCCTCGTCCCGCGGCGGCGGCGGCGGCGGCGGCGTCGCTCGACGGTAAACAAGGTAATTCTTTCTATGCTAAATAAACGAGCGCGCGGCTCTCGCATTAATAATGCTAATGCAGTCCCTGAAAATCTGGATAAGGTGAATCTTAAATAAGTGCGAGTGTGGATCGGCCGACGCGTCATAAGCTCATGCATTTATGCGCGCGCCGATCGACATATACGCGTATACGCGCGCGTCGATTCCGATCTCCGTCGGTTGACGCCGAAAAATCGGCGCGATTCTTTCTCACGCGCCTCGATTTCAAAGGACGGATCTCTCGCGCGGGGATTATTTAACGAGGCGCGCATCGGTAATTTATGGTAATTACCGATCGGGGGGGAGAAAAGAAAGGACAGACGTACGGCGTGTAACAATTAC
The DNA here is from genome assembly GCA_900474385.1 of Ormyrus pomaceus. Lineage (NCBI taxonomy): Eukaryota > Metazoa > Arthropoda > Insecta > Hymenoptera > Ormyridae > Ormyrus > Ormyrus pomaceus. The sequence continues at coordinate 23,041 of UCOM01000636.1, read as the reverse complement.
AATGCCGCGCGCGAGCTATGGGAATGTCGCGCGCGCGCGGCCCGAAGTTATTTATTATAAATGCACAATGGCGACGCGGTGTGCACCTACGCGAGCGACTGCGAATTCGGTAGGGCTTCGCCGGGGTAATGATAGCTTTCGTAAGGTGTTAATGAAAAAAAAAAAGGAGAGGGGAGCGGTGGGAGTTTGCGTGAAAGGTTCGCGGTGCTTGAGCTTTGATATATTGAGGAAAGGCTCCGTGTTTGCTTTCAGGCTGTTTGTCGACTGGGAACAAATGTTTATTTGGATATCAATATTTTATGACTTAATGACAATGTGCGCGTCGGTATTCTTTGGGTATTGTGTTCGCGGTATTTAAAACTCTTAATTCTCTACAAAAATCCTTTTGTGCACAGTTCCTTGAAACACTTTTTGGGCAAAACAGAATCAGCCTGAAACTCGCCAATAGCCAATCTAATCCACCTCGAATTGCAGTTTCACCTCGAGAGAGAGAAAAAGCTGCACTCGGGCGATAGCAATAATTAGACTTTTCCATCAGGTTACCTCATCCCCCTCTCGCTCTCTATCTCCGGCGGTCGAATTGGGTCGCGACCTCTCTCGCCCGCGCCAATTGTGTGCGCACTTATGTCATTAGCCTCCTCGAGCCAGTTCCGATGTACTCCGCGCTACTCTCTCGCCTAGATAGAAAGCGAGAGACCGGCGCGAAGACGCGAGAGGACCACCAGCCGCGCGACAGGGGAGGCGCGACGCGATAACTTCTTCGCACACACGTGACTATTGTGCCATTATGCCGGCGGAGTAATAACCGCCTGTCCGTGGTAGCGCGAGTTACGAAATGCCCCCCCTCGGCTTGCTTCTATTGTGCCGGAGAGAGAGAGAGAGATTCTTTAATTCCGAGGCCTTTTTCCGATGATTATTTTTTAATGACGCTGAGTGGGATGCATTATTCGCGCGATTGCACTTTTGTCGTCGGGCTCGATGCTTGGGATTGCATGGGAAACGGCTCGGGAATTACTACTTTTTAAATCGTAGTTTAATGCTAATGCGGTACGTTTCGGAAAAAAAAAACATGTTGGTGCATTAACGAGACGATTTTGTCATCGACCTTTGATCTAAAAGCTCTCCCACAAACTCGTTCGGGCCTCCCTCAGATTTGTCTCACTTAACCGCGATTACAAATCCTCGCATAACAAGAAAACTCGTAACACCGATGAATCCGCCGATAGCGCCGATATTCTGAATAAACAACTTATTAACGAGCCGAATCTTCGCCTCTGATCTCCGCCTTCCAGGTATCTCTGACGGTGGGAACGGATGACAGCGGCGCTTCCCCACTTTTTCTGTATATATATACACCATATCCATCGGCGGCGCGTATCGCCACCCTTTTATATATATATACCCTCCCGATCGGCTCGATCGGCGCTCCATCATCGCCGCGTATCCACGGCGCACAGGTATATAATACGTGTATATACATCTCTCGGGCGCAGGTCGAGATCGCATCTGTCAGAGCGACGGAAACGGCTGGCGACTTCCGCTCCCGTGGCTCGGGTTACGGCGGGGTCACTTTTTGAGTGGCCAAACACGCCGCGCGGCCTTTTCTCCGGCCCAGGAGCAAGTGCTGCAGCCTTCGGAGGACTTCCTGTCGCGGCGGACTGCGTGGGCGAGAGAGAGAGAGAGAGAGAGAGAGAGGCGGAGAGGACGGGGCTTTACCTGCTTCTGATTTTTTCCCCGAGGATTACGGAGAATTATTGGGTTTTGAGGAGACGGGAGATAAGGCAGTTTGTTTATGGTATCTCGAGAGTTTGACAAGATACTTTAATTTTGGAGGAATTTTAAGAGAGTGAGATTTTGGGATTTCGAGTAAATATATGTTAATCTGCTTTAAAAATGTGTAAGAATACGCGAGACAAAATATTATAATTTAACCTGCTTTCAAGTAATTTACATCGTTAATGTTTGCTGTTTCAAGATTAAACCATATCATTCAATCCAATTTTATTTCAGAATTAAACAACTTTAATTGATTTATTTTCCTATTTAGTTTCATTACAATAAAACGTAAAAAGGTATAAGTATTTATCAAGCGGAGAAAGGCAAAGACAGCTTCCTCCTTAAAGGTCTCCGGAGCAAGTGCACGGATTTGAAGCGCGGAACATCCTTTTGCACTTCCTGTCCGATTCAAATGTAAATAGCGAGCGTCCGACAGAAATCTCCAATTTCTACCTGCTTTTATCCTCGGAGCCTCCCATATTTACCTGTCGAAGCTCACAATCCCGAGTAAATCTAGCGCCTCTTTCCGGTCCCCCGACTCGGCTCTCCGCTCCTTCTTTCTCCCGGCGCGCGGGCCAGAAGTATATAATGCAACGTCGCGCGCGCGCGCGCGAATCGATATAAAAAATGCCCGCCGAGGAAGCAGAGGACTCGTCGGCGCGAAAAATATTAATGCAGCCCGGGTCGGGGAATTAATTTTCGCGGGCCGCGGAGCCTCTCCATACATCACGGCACGGAAGAAAACGGCAGTGATATATCGGCTTTCGGGGATTGAATTAAAGTCCTCCTTTTTCTCGGCGCGAATATATATACATTCGACACCTGCATTATTACGGGAGGCTTAGAGCTGGACTTTCCCTCGGCTCTCGCGAGCGAGAGAGTACTTACTTACGCACTTATTCCGCCCACGCTCTATTTCCTCACCTCGCGGTTGAAGGTCGGCCGCGACGGGGGAGGGACGAGAGAGAGAGAGAGAGAGAGACAGTCGCCGCCGCTGCACCGAAACCAATTACGAACCTGCCGACCTCGCCGAGGAGTTACAAACTCCGCTTCTCTTCTTTCTTTGCTCTGAAGCTTCTCTCCTTACCTTCCTTCTTTCTCCTTTTTGCCAACCCCCTTCGAAGTACTCTCTCGTCTTTATGCGTGTTTTGTTTAGTTCGGTAATAAAGTTTCTAACTTTGTTTAGTTTCGGAGTTCTCTCTTTTTATGTTGGAACAGTAAAAACGCGCCTCTGTCCAGATTTTGAAACGGTTACTTAACCGATATTGAAATAATGTTGCTTCGACTGAGAATTCAGTTATTTAAAGAAAGCAGAAGTTGAAAACTGTACGCGATTCTTAAAGCTGTCAAAAGTATAAAGAAACGGATCGTATTTTGCGTCGGCCGAAACAAAAGTTAATATTAATATTTATTGATACAAAATGAGGAGCGCATAAGTCATCCGTATTCGTGCTGCGATTAATCTTACTTATCATAATCTGCTTTAAAAAAAAACTTTTTATTTGAGCAAAATTATCTTTCATTTAACACCTTTCACGCACGCGCGCTCACTTGACCTACAGAGATCCCTATCTCCTTTTCATTGTGATCCTTCAAGTGTTAAAAAATTACTTTTAAAGGGATACGAAATTAACGAACAAAAGTGAAAATTTATGACGCCCTCGAAAAGTGTTGATTAATTTCAAGATTCAGCGATCGCAACTAAAAGGAGAAGCGAACAGATTCCAAAGTAAAATTTCGACGCGACAATCCTAAAAACTCGCTCGAAATTCACCTCAACAATGCCCGCACAGCCCTTTAATCTCTTCTCACGATTAGTCCTCTCCAGCAGGCACTCGAGAGGACACTAACGGAAAGCTCATCAACTCTCGCTCACCGAAAGCGACTCGCCGCCGCGTCTCAAGTATCCCGCGCGGGGTAACGAGGTTTATTTACGAGTGTTTGCGGAAGGGAGCTGCCTCGAAATCGGCGGCTTCGGCTTCGTCGGCCGGCGACGAGCCGATCGGTTCCCACACGCGCGCATCGTGTGAAAAGCGCCCGCGGGAAAATGTGGTGCAGCTCGGCGCGCGCGGCCCCGAGACGACGACGACGACGACGACGACGACGACGACAAGTGCACCAGGCATCGGAAGTGCGCGCGCGGCCTCTCTCGTGTACGGCCATCAGCGTAATGAATTTCGCCCGGGTAATGACGGCCAATAGCCATCGGGGAGTTTGTTATTGTTGCCATTATGCAACGCCGCCGACGCTGCCGCGCGCGCGTGTGTGTTCGTGCGAAATAACTTGCCGCTTTTTGCGGTGCCGGAGTCCGAGAGCCGTAATAGAGAGATTTTCCTCGGGGCCGATATATCGAGCAAAAAGGGAGGCTGCAGTTTCAGCTTTTTTTAATTGCCACCCGGTACAAGTGAAATTAATACGGCTTTTGCGTTTTGAAAATTATCCGAAAAAATGGAATTGAGCTGTATATATACCTTTTCGTCGTAAAAAGATATTGGAAAATGTGTATTTACATTTTTTTCCTCTTCGCTTAGCTATTAAATGTGATATAATTAAGTTTGTAAAAAGCGATCGGAGCTAAGTTCTCATTACATTCTAGGAGTCGCGCATTTCTGTTTATTCAAACAAAGCTAGCACAGGCAAAGCACCTGAAGCTTTAAGATATATTATCAATTAATATAAGAAGGTCGAATATGCATCATCTCCGCGACGAAGTTAGCTTTTTTTTCTTCGAGATTACAAAACTCCGCTTTAGCTCCTCAAAAAAAAGTTCCGACTCATTGAAAAACGCAGGTAATGATGGCCAGGTATTATACGCCACGTGGGAAATCCTATCGAGCCGTTGGCGTAGCCTTAAAAGCTCTTGCAAAAGCGGATGTTCGGCAAAGTGATCTATGCGCCGAGCAAATTTCGCTGTGGGAAAGTCAATTCCTTAATCATTTCTGATTGCACTCGGAATTCGCATCGCAGAAAATCTCCGCGATTCTTTACGAGCCCCGCTCGGCCGTATTTTTTAATCCGCCCCGCGTTAAAAAAAAAGGAAGAAGAAAACAGAAGAAAAAAAGACAGGAGACGAGGAGGCGGCGGAGAGGCGAATTTGTAATCCTTACATATTTCAAGCGAAACAATAGAAGTTTTATGGGCCGTAATAATGGAATTTGAAAACTGTGTAAGAGCCGAAGCGCATAGAGGGATAAAAAGGAGGAGAAGGAGGAGAAGGAGGCAGAGACGCGAAAGACAAGCGGGGAATAAATAAGGAATAATAGAAGCGACAAGAAGAGGATGATTTTTCAAGCCGGGGCGAAAGAGAAAAAGAGAATCGGCGCGTCGCTAAAACGCAAAGCCGAACATAAAACCGCAGATAAGAGCCACCGGTGTCTGGCCTTCTTTGCGAGCCAGGACGAAAGAGGGAGCGAGCGAGAGAGAAAGAGAGAGAGAGAGAGAGAGAGAGACAAAAAAGGGTATACCCGATGCAGCTGAATTACGATCGAGCGTCGGGCATTAACATTTTTGCCGAACGCGCTACAAATTAAAGCAATCTGGTCCGCGGCCAGAGAAAAGCCGAGAGCCTGTACTTTTCGTCCTGCAGATTATAAAATAAGCACCTTAATAAGACGTAAGAGCTTTTGCGGAAAAAATGTCGGGGGCCCCGGGATCTCGTTCTTTTTTTTTTGTTTTTTTTTTCACCGAGCACTTAGAAATTAAGCTTAACTGTATTAATTGACAGTTTTATTTTTTGGTAGCCGGCTACTGTGTTGTCGCGGGGTAATGGATGCTAAGTACCGGGCTTGTTTCGAGTTAATAAAATGTGCTTTTTCAATTAAGGCCCCCCGAAATTGTCAATAATTAGCAACAATATATTTTGCCCCCGAGTAGTACATTTTTTTTAATCAACTCGAGAGAGTAATTTTCCCTTTCCCCGAAATCTTCCTTTTATCGTACTTAAAATGGTATAAAAAAAAGAAGCTGTATGTAAAATATGTGTCTTAAATTTGATTGTTACATCAGCGGATGAGAAAACGAACGAGCCATTACATAAGTTTAATTATACCAGCGTAACTCGACCGCGAATGTAAACAAAAGCCGCCCTCTATCCCTTATCAATCACCTCGCCGGGAGCAAAAAAAAAAAGACGCGCACAGCTCGCAGCTCGAGTAATTTTTCAATCCCACTTAAAAAAAGCCCAGGGGGGGCATTTGCAACTGTCCGGCACTTTCGATCGGCGCAACAAATCACTATATCGAAAAGCTGCCTCCTCCTCTTCCTCCTCCTCCTCCTCCTCCCCGGTCTCTCGGCACAGCGATTTTCTCGGAACCTCGGCGCTTCAAAAAGAAAAAAAGGCAGCGTCCAGGAGGAGGAAGAAAGAGAGGAGGGAAAGAAAGGAATATCTCGGGATTCCCCGTAGCGCGCTCATTCAAAATACAGCAAGATATAGAGAGCGGCGGAGGATAACCGTCGGGCGCTCATCATCCTATTGTTCTCTAATGAATCCGTAGATGCTGACGGAAGCGCGCGTAAGCTCGGGGACAGGTTGCGTTTGTTTTGAGCCCCTTTCTTCTCCATCTTGCTCAGGCGGCGGCGAGGCCGCCGATCCCTCTTCCTATCAGTTCGCCACTCGCGCGCAGCTCCTTTCACGTCATCTCGCCCGCGCTGAAGAAGACGCCGAGAGAGAGAGAGAGAGAGAGAGCGACGGGGCCTACAATAGCTCTCCGCGCTGCACGAGAGGAGCGCTGCTTTTCATCGCGACTTCGAGCCCGCGATTAAGAGATGACGGAGCCGCGAATTTTCGAATCTACCGAGTACCGTTCGTACATAACGTTCTGCTCGGGAATCACATTCAGTTGGCGGTGTAAGGTATCAGCCCTGTTTAATGACTAAACAGTCATTCGAATCTTGGCTAAAAAGGTCGCTTTATCAAGCGATCGCACTTGGATTTATTAATCCAGGTAAATATAAGCATATTTTTTGCGGACGATAAAAATGGCCATTAAGCGTGTTCCTGCGAGTGTCGCAATGGGAAGTACCAGCAAAGCAGAAACGAATCTCGTATAAACACCACTCCTTGCGAGCAAAAACGGTTGACTCGCTCAAAGCCACTGTCCTGTAATGCACGTTCATTATCTAACTGTTAAATTTGTGTTCAGCAGATTATAGCGATTAGCCTCTAAGTACACACGAGATTATATCTTTATCCACATCCTTTCCTTATTTCAACGTTTATTTAATCGCTTCATTTGCTAATATAATAACGCCCACTTTTCATCAATTTATCCAAACTCTTTTATTTCGTTCATTACATAACCCTCGACGGCTCTTTTGTAACTCTTGCATTCATAAACATTATGAACAACGTTAATTTTAAATCCAGCGTGAAAGTATATAATATACTCTTTTACTCGAATAATTATTATTTTCTTACGAAATCCTAAAATTTCGTACGAAACTCAAAACCAGCCATTTCCCTCTCTGCGTTCTGCGCCCCGAAAAAGTGTGCCTCCTGGATTTCGGGACTCGTGATCGCGGCTTGCGGTACCTTCCCCTAATACCACCGATTTTTCGCGTCCGCCTGGTGCAGAACAAGGCGCCATACACAAACGGGTCAGAGGTGAGCTTCACACGCGCGGCTTCCATTATTTACTCGGTTCCTTAGTATCTCGATGGCACGTAGCCGCGGGCGGGGTTGGCTCCGTAAAAAAAGGGGAGGGGGGAGGGGGCCGAAGAATAAGGCCCAGCTCTCTCGCGCTTGTATATCTCTCGGCGATCGCTTATGGAAATTCGTTCGGCCCGCGCCGCCGCGTTCGATGCACAATGATCGGTGGGCCTCGATAGCATCGGCCGCGGAGGAGAGCCACCTGTGCCCCCGTACGTGTCGCCAAGCCGCGGGGAAATGGAAAAAAGAAGGCCCCGAGACAAAGGCCCGGGTCAGTGGCCCCCGAGGCGCACTGCTCCCGAGGCCTGAAGCCTTTTTTTCGATATGGAGAATTGGAAGATCGCGATAGCGGGGTCAGAGATGCTCTCTGGCTCTCCTCTGCTCTGCTCTCTCTCTTTTTCTCTCTCTGTGCTCTTGCCTTGTCATGTAAATGACCCGAGTGAGGGGAGAGTGTGTGAGAGATTTTGGTGACATTTTTTTTTCTCTGGATTAATGTCGGGTAATGGGGGGGATTCAGAATTTACTAATGAAATGTTTTGAATGCTTTGGTGTAATGAGAATAAAGTTATACTGAAAAATTCAGGTCTTTACGTGGGAAGAGAAGCTTTACGCAGATCGTTAAATCATAAAACCAGCTTTAATAAATAAATTTTTTTTTTTTTTTAAAGTAGTAGGAGCATTTGTAAAAAAAGTTTTTACGTAATAATTATAGTGCAAACGACAATTTCCGGGCGTAGCATTTCCTTTAAAGAAATTTACGACGCAAGTATAAATAATCGTAAAGAAATAGCATTAGAATACAAATTGTACTTTAAACAAACTACTCAACCGATCCCTGTCGCACACGAGTGACTTAACACTTTCGTACATTCACTTCTCGGAATCTAAACCACATCGTTGAATATTTAAATCCCCCCAATACACATTTCCAACTTTCTTCTCCCGATCCCGGCTAAATATGCACTTTACCCGGCTCGTATAAATATTCCTCCCGCCGAAACAAGTGTTTCGCCTACACCGAACACATCCGCGCCGCAGCAATTGTAAATCAATAACCCCCAATAAAAAGTTTATCGCCGGCGCTTAATTTCGCGGCGTCCCCGCTCCTTTACAAGCACTAAAAGTATAAAACGCCGCTCGCCAAATGAAGCCTTTTAAGTAGATAAACGCGTCTCCCCCCCTTCCCCGACTATCTTCTAGGTGGCCCGGGCAATAACTCAGCCGAAAAATCCCCCCGGAGGAGTCGAGGGGAATTTATGCGTTTACACGTAGGTAAGTTACTTAATCACGAAGACCAGAAGAAAACGTGTCGCCGGTCCGTAATTAATTCCTCTTTTTTTCTCTCTCTCTCTCTCTCCGAGACCCGGAGAGTAGAATAAGTTATGGCCGCGGTGAATTACCGCTCGATTTCTTAATAAGGGGAAATAGCGAGTCTCGAGAGGTATACCGTATAACGAACGCGCGCGCACTCGAAACCGTGTAAAACACGCGGCACTTGTCCATCCGTTGGCCGTCGTCCGACTTTCCGGCGGGCGTCAAAATATTTTGGGTATACCCGGAGAGGGTTATAAGCCGCACCCTTTTGCGATACTCTGCACCGAGATGGCTGGAAACAGTGGAAACGCGTTGAGTCACCGGAGAGATGAGTCACACCACGGCCTCTTGGCTCGTCTACTCACAATCGACACCTGTTTTAAGAATTTAATAATTGCCGATTATTCAGAACCTGCGCATTATTACCTCGCCACCTTACATAAATGACTATTTTAGATGGGCATGAATAATCGGCTTGCGAAATAAATTTATGCAAATTCTGGATAAAGACTTTAATGCGAAGGATGGCTTTTAAACAATGGTATTGTAACGTATTTTAAACTTTTATCAAAACTTATAAATACGTCGCTTTTATGTAACTTGTGTAATAGGTTTATGTAATAAATTATTTACGCAATTATTATTATCACTTTGGCGAAACGAAACGAAAAACATTTTGCTTTACCGTCACATTATACCAATAAAACGAAAAACAAACCTAACAATTGCAACTTCAACATTCTCTATAATACTTTAAGCCACGAGAACGATCTCCTCAGCCAGCGACGTAACAAACGACACATCGAAATAAAGGAACAACCCAATCAGGCCTGCGCTCGGATCGGATGTCAGCTCCGATCGGCAAAATTAATCTCCCAATCGAGCGGAGCATCTCTTAGCGTGAAAGTCGCGTCCTCTCGGTTGCGCGCGCGTCTCTCTCTCTCTCGCGCCGCCGCCGCCGCCGCGCTCACCCACACGACGACGGCGGCGGCGCGCGGCGCAGCAGGTTTAGCCGTGTGCCGCACCTGTGGCTCGGTTCCGGAGCGTGGGCGGCCCAGACCGGACTCGCCGATTCCATCGCCCCGGGCCGGATGAGGACGATCTTTTAAGAGAGGGAGGCCAGCTTTTTCGGGGGATTGCTATGGGTTAGGTGTACGTGGGATGAGAGAGAGAGGTTATTAGACGTACCGACGGGTAGTCGGCGGGATGATTTTGGATAAAAATTCATTTGAGCGACTCGGGATTCGACTGATTTATTTGCCGAAGATTTGAGGATAGTTAGGATGTGCAGACGTATAAAGTGGACTGCAAAAAAGACTTATAAAAAGACTTATACAAAATACTATTTAAAAAGGAAACAACTTATTATTTGCTTGTGTTGTAATATGTTTTAACAAAAAATTTTTAAACCGCTTGTTTGACACATTATAAAATGTCTTTTTACTGCTTTTACAATCATTTTTCAAAGCTAAATAGCTTTTTAACTCGACGACCATAAATGCCGATGAGCTGGAAGCCTTAAAAATGTTTTGAATTCTTAGCATTCTACTGGAGGCGAGATGATTGTGTTGTAGAGTCTATAGTGGAAGATAAGGTGTAGTTTCCCTTTTGTGTCGCTGTGTTTTAGATACTACGCGTTTTATTGCACCTGCAGTGCTGTAGATTAAGTAGTGTATTTTATCGGGAGCGCATTAAGTTCTGGGGTTTATTGAAAATGGCGAAATTTTCCCGGGAAGGTGTCGAGTAAACAAATTTGTAGAAATATTGCCGTGTCTGATTTCTTGCGCCTAAAAGCCATTCTCTACTTTAGGTTTGTACAGATAAATTCGAGTCGAGTAAGTACTTACGCGCGTATAAAGACTTGAAAACAAGAACCGCGCATAAAAGTATAAGTGCGTAAAATATTGCGCGTAAAGTGATTATTTTAAAGCGTTAAAATATCATTTCTAACATATAAACGCATTTTATTTTTTAAATATAATTCTTTGAAAGTAAAGTTTTTTTAAAGGAAGCAATATTTTTGCGCAGTTTTTTTAAAGAGCATTCGCATCCTTTGTTCTCATATCGACAAGATCGAGACTTTTGCGCATCGTTGCAAAATGAAAAACTGCTCCGACAAAATTTTTACTCAAAAATTCCAGCTCAAAGGAGCAACAACTATAACTGTTAAAAAATTAATTTTACTCCAAGCATTTAAATGTGCAACGCGAGTTTTAGTGCCGCGGTGCTTGAAAGAATTTACCTTGCGCCTCGAAAATACAATAAACCCGTTTAAATCACGAAAGGTCCTCGCAGCCACATAAAGAATCCTCCTTAAACGGCCCTTGAAAAAGCGTTTTCGCTACGCAGAGCCCGAAAGGAACTCCCGTAAATCCCGTCCTCTCCGGTCACCGGAACGTATGTCATCGATTCGGCCGCTCTTCGAGCGATAAATAAATCAAAGAGCGGAGCGGAGAGAGAGACCTATTTTTAACTCGGAAATTAGCGGCCCTTTCGCGTGAGGTCAGTCGGGCGCTCGCGGCGCAAGAGAGAGAGAGAGAGGCTAATGATCTATCCCGAGTAAATTACCCCCGTGAATGGCATTGTGGCCGGGGAGAGCGTTTCACGCACTTGCGAGAGAGAGAGAGACAGAGAGAAGCGTCGCGTGATGCCTTTATTAATGGCGAGAGCGGCGCGAAAGGGCAAACGTTGAGATTCAAGATGCGAGCTTGTGAAAGTGCCGCGAGTTTCGTCCAATGAGCGTTGTATGCCGGTTGCGAAACTTTAGTTTCGCCGGAGCTCCGAGTGGAGGTTTGGTATATCGGATTATTTTCGGTTTCTCGGTGAATACTTCGATTGATTTTAAAGATTGGACAGATTTAAATTTAAAAATAATAAGCTCGACGTTACGACGGTAACTTTCAGTTTCTTCGAGTTGAAGTGCTGATTTAGCGACAAATCGAACAATTATTTTTTAAGAGCAGCAAAAAAAGTTTAGCGAACCAATGTAAGATACTACACAAAGTAATTTTTACGAAAATCAAATTTAAAGCCAGAAAATCTAGTTAAAAGTTCCGATTCGAGAGTAAACAGCCTCGGTGCGCGCCTCGTCCTTATTACAATAACGAGCTCCCCTTTCGAATTTCCCCCCGGCCGCGCGCGCGAAAAGTAGCAGCAGCTCCTCGCGCTATCGCTCGCGTCATCTCTCATCCCCGAAAAGAGCAAAAAGCGCGCAAGCGCAGGCGCTGTCCTCCCACGAGTCGACGGGGGAGGGAAGGGGGGGAAGGGGAGTAAATCCGCTCGAGAAACGAGTTCCAGCAGGTTCAGGTTCAGGCCGAGAGCGGCCTCGCCCACGACCGGCCATTGTGTGCCGCCGCCGCCGCCGCTGCCCGCGCCGCGAGAGAGAGAGAGACCCAGACGGAGAGATGGAGGAAATCCCACTTTGTGCTTTATTGTTTTCGCGCGCGCCTCGACGCGATGAGCCGGGAGAGGATGCCGTGCGGCGTGGACTGCTCTCGGTTAATGAAACAGGTGACTTTCGGCCGGTGTGGAATATGGAAATGCTTACTCTGTGTTATTGTGGGTTTTCGAGGATACGCCGATTTGAAAAACTCTTTGGGACTTCGGATGTGTAAAACATTCAAGTGTGTAAATAATAAATTTTGACCACCAATGTAATTTGTTAATTTTTTTTTTGCTACTAATTTGAATATAAATAAACATTATTTTAAATTGTTGATTTAACGTAATAATATAGAGTAAAATGTAGTGTTCTTCGTTAAATATGTCGATGAATTAAGTTCTTTTCGGAAGGCTTTTTAAAAAATCGTATCTTTCCGCTGAATCCGCGCTTAAAATGAAAGGCTGAAACGTCTTATTACCGATTCACAGAAGCCCACTTTGAATATGACACTTTTTTGAAAAGCAGAAAGGAGAAGTTCCAGAAGCAGCTTCCCTGAATCCGGACGGCCTCCCGAAATCCTTCTTCGAAGAAATCCGATTTCGAGCGGCCGATTTTTCACGGAGCGCATTTCGAAAAGGAGACTTTTACTATCGGGGGCCCGAATAAGCTCCGCGCGTCCTTTTAAGGCACAAAATTCCGCCAGTCGCTTCACCTATGCGCCGTTGCGTCACGCGAAGAGGCGACCTTGCGAAACCTCCGCTCGATTCAGTGGGAGTTGAAAAACGGCCTGACAGCTGGAAAGTCGGCGCTGCTTAATTTTCGATTTCCGTGAATTCAGCGATCGGGAGAAAATCAAATTCGATCGGCGCTGGCTGAGACGCTGACGAATGGCCTCGCTTCATCCTCCTTCCTCTCTCTCTCTCTCTCCCTCCCTCCGCGTTGGATATATTTTACGACGACCGATAATTACGAGGCTCATTATATTTTAATTAGCCGCCTCTCTCGTTAAATTTCAGCGCCGAACGATGCTTCGTTACCTCTGATAACGCGGCACTTGTTCGACAGGTTGAAATAGCGTAATGCGCCCTGACAGTGATGATCCTCGCGTCGTTTACGTCTTTGTTGCCCGACTATTAAAAAGCCGGAGGTGATGTACGCCGGGGCTTTGTTAATTTCGCGGAATTATCGCTGATTTATATGCAAATTGAGTTTATTTTTGAAATTGTTTTATGGGGGAGGAGAGAGGACGTAGGAAGTTAACGGTGAACATCGCCGGGCGATAAAGTTATTGTCTATTGAGGGTCTGAATGAAAAGTTGATAATTAATTTGACGCCGATAATTGCGATGAATAAAGCTTGCTTTATACACTGCCTCAAGGTGATATGAATTATGGATATTCTCAAAACAGGTGTTTGCACTTGTCGCGAGGTTATTTAAATTTAGCCTCGAGATTAAGTTTCTTTAAAGCCGCTTTGTACACGTCTAGGTTGTATATGAAGGTAATGCGAATTGTCCTTATATTTTTGCTCAATGACAATTAACTTCAAGAGTAAATGTTTCTTATTATCACCTTGAGCGTTACCGATATGTAGTAATCATATATTTTCGCGAGACGTAAGCCTTTGTTATTTAAGATGAAAATTACTTGACATTATTCAAGATTACGCAAACACTTTGCCTTTTTTCATAATGGTCTAGAAAATTATTCATAGAAGCTTACCTGTCACAAATTTTGTTAACAATTTGATAGAACTATTCTAGAAAGCGACTTACGTTTTGACTATCCCAACCTGACCTCACTTGCACTTGCATTTACTGCATATTGCCATTACACTGAGAGAAATATTGTATGAAAAATTACTATACTGAATACCAATGTGTATGTAAACTTGCATTATCCTACAAATTACTATACTAGATACTAAAATTTAACAGGACTATATCAATTTTTACTACAATTATATTAAATTTTAGTATATAGTATAGTAATTTTTAGGATAATGCAAGTTTGCATACACATTGGTACACAGTATAGTAATTTTTAATATATACAACATTTCTCTCCGTGTAACTATTGCAATAAAAAATTGTCCGGGAACCGCGTACAAGCCGCTATCAAACCATTTTCCTACTCCCTTTCCCAGCCACACTTCCCCGAGACGCGCACAATTCAAGTCCCCGCGCACCTCCGAGATCTCGTAATCCGCTCGGGGCCATAATTACAGGATTATCCATCGGTCAAAAATCGCGCAAATCGAAACCGTAGATCCCGATCTGGCCGCGGTCGCGCGCCCACCGCTCGGCATTAGCCGCGCGGATAAATCAGGCGAATGCAAATTTCGAGCGGGGTATAAGGACGAAAATTATTGGCGCGTCGGGTTCGCGGGGAGGTTATCGGGCGGTTAATAGGGAGCGGACGATAAGATCGAGCCGCGGCGGACGTTTTTCATTTATCGCGAGAGAGAGAGAGAGCACCTCTCCGGGATGTATATATAACGCGTAATTCGAATGTACAGCTATACGCGCGCGCCCGGCGAATCCATCTGATAAAAGCGAAGCGTAAGGAGCCATTGACAAACCGGAATAACGAGTGCTATGTGGTAATACTCAAATTGATAAGGATATATTGTAATGAAAATTAATCTGCTTTTTTTCTCTTCTCTCTCTCTCTCTCTCTCTCTCGGCTCGCGGACGACCGTGTTTTCTATGGGCCGGCGGATAAAGATTGAATTCGTAATGGGCGCCGGGTGAAAAGCCCCGCGTCGAAGATATAAAGTTTCGTGTAAGTGGAATTTTTCCGAGGCGGTTGTTTATGCGACGTATATTGGTCGTTGCTCGGTCGTACGTTCATTGCTAAATTAATGTAACTTTATTTATACTAATCATATCGAGTATCCGAAGTAATGAGGAAGGCTAATAATTTAAACTTGTTACTGGGAGATATCAAGGAAACTGTAAGAAAATATATAGGAGCAGTAATTTTTGATCGAATAAGTAAATATATAATTCAGCAGTTTCTATAAAAGCGGCGTAATATGTAAATTCGCGCGAACGAGCATCGATAATATTTCAACCAACTTGCAGTCAAAATCCATCATCGTAAACCCAACTCCGGAGAGCTGCAACAAAAGCTTGTCCACATAGAAGCGGAGCCTCGACAACTCGACTTGACAAACAATGCCGTCTCCCGAGATATCCCCCTCCGAAATCGGCCATAAATCGTGAATTACCGCGACGTCAGCTTCTCTCTCCCCTCCACCCACACCTCAACCTGCACCTCCTCGGGCGGAAATCGGCGCAAAAGTCTTTGGCCGCGCTTTGCCGCATCTTCGGTATATGTAAATCCGATCCTCGCTGCCACGTGCGCGTAGGCCGTGTCGATATACCCGTCGGGTGTTCCTCTCTCTCCGGCAGGTGCCGCGTGGGTGTCGCCTTACGCGCCGCTCTTCCGAGTAGAGAGACGGACCTGCTCTCTCCTTCGGCTCTAATGCGTCCTGCGGGAGAGAAGAAAAAAAAAAGAAGGCCCGAGCTTTGTCACGGTGTATGGTTACGGGCACTGCGCGGCCCGGCCGCGTAAGGAGCGATTCGACGCTGGTCGGGGACGGGCCCGGCTTATATGGATTGGGAATTTTGTAAGTTAACTGTTTTGTAATTGGCTGGATGCTCGCGGCTCCTAGGAAGAGCAGAGTCTTCGTCGGGGAATTGGGTTACTGCCTGGCTTTCTAAAGAACTCTAGTAAAATTAAGTTTCTCTGAATGTTACTTGACGTTGTGTTCTTTTATGTTGGGATTCGTGGCTTTCTAACGAAACCGATTGTAAACGTTTCGAATCATATGCTGTGAGCGATCGCCGTAGATTTTTTTTTTCAGCGTTTGAGCTCGTTGGGCCGCTATAAATAGCAAAATAAATAAATTACCAGAGGAGCAAGCCTTCAATCAATTATAGCTTAGTTAGCTTTAGTTAGAGATAAAAAGCCTCTCCAGAAATCTAATTACCGCTCTAAACGAGCTCGAAAAATTGTAATCCAGCTCGAACTAATTGTCACCACGTGAGATCCTCGAAAAGCCTCGGCAGCCTCCGAAGCCATCCGAAGAAAAGAAGCAACAATGTCACCCCTCGACGCTCCCCGCATCCTTTATTTTCGTTAAAAATGAAATATTTTCGAAAGGAATCCTCGGTAGGCCCAGTCTCTTTGATCCAAAAATATATACGCCTCTCCGGGGGAAATAAATCCTCGGGTCCTCCTTTCCCCCTCGTCGCTTTTTGACGCGCGCGTCTATGCGCGGTATACCTTCCTTCCGCGATAAATAACGCCACCGATGGCGAAAAAAGCGAAGGGCCGCGATAGGCGAAGGACGAGAAGGAAAAAAGGGACGCGGCCTCGAGGTTAGTGGCGCAGGTTCGAATGGAGCCAGAAGGCCCCCCGATCACGAGGCGGATGTGGGGTCAGAGTACTTCCTACCCTGTCTGTGTATGTGTACGCGTCGGTGTGGGTATAGCGGCGCACCACCTGCTGGATCTGGAAAACGTAGAGGCGACGAGGGTTTCGAAACTTTTCCTCTTTTTTTCGGGGGCTTTCGGAGGAAATTATGAAATGTGTTCCTTTAATTCGTTGTGCCGGAACTTTCGGGGAGGGTATCGTTTTTTGTGTTGCATGTATAAATAGCACAATAGGGCTTTTTCGGTGTTAGCCTTGTACCGAGCCTTGTACTACTTTGTGCGTTTCTTGTTTTCGTGATGCGTTCACATATTTCACTTTGAGGTTTTACAAGTTGGCGAAGGCGAAAATAATTAGCTGCTACAAATTGCATTATTCGCCCAAGCTCCCTTTTCGGACGCAGACTGATTTCCTTCGAAAAAAGGAACTCCTTAATTTATCCAAAAGCTTCTACGTATACGACATCCCACCGACTCTCCTCGACAATCACTCAGGCGCAACTCTCGGCTTAATTTCGCGTATCAATTAGCATTCCCGGCAGCAAAACTCTTCGTCGCTCGCGACAGACAGTCCATAGGTTCTTCAAGGTCCGGCGTTCTCTCTCTCTCTCTCTCTCTCTCCTTAGAATCGAGGCGGCTGCTTTTTCCCCTTGTAGTCGCCCATTCACGGCTCGGGCGCACACGTGCAAGAAACCGAGAGAGAGAGAGAGAGAGAGACACACACGTGTTCCCGCTGAATGAGCGCGGCTGCCGCTTATATGCGCGCGCGCGCGAGCGGCTTCCTCTTCCGGTCTCTCTCTCTCAGCCGCCAAGTGACGCAGATCAGGTGACGGCGTTTTTCAGATTTAGGATAACGCTGCTACTGCTATTTTTAGAGGCGGGTAGATCTTTTGCGTGGAGGTGACGCGTTCACGAGTGCAGTTGCACTTGTCCGAAATTTAAAAAGCTTCGAGTGTAAAAGTATATGTCATTATGCGGTCGACTAATTTGACATTTTTAGTGCCTTCGAACTAATTATACAAATCTATAATGCTCGAATTGATATAGAGTCATAATAGAGTCTGCTGAATCTAAGATAATTTAAGTCGTAATTGGATCTCTTTTGAATCAGCGTGAAGCATTAAACTGCGTTTTTATTTAATTAGTTACAGCACTGATAGGAAAATTTCTACCCAATGTTTAGTATTAAATACATAATTTCATTTTAATATAGCAAGCATTATGATTCTTATCTAATATTACATCGCTTACATCATCGTCATATAATGTGCCAGGACAGCAATTCTTTCACTTTATCCTGAAAATTGACACAATTTTAATGAAACGTCTCGCAAACTAATTCGCGCGAAGCCGAAATCGCAAAAATCCACATAGTTCAGCAAACTCGACGATGGCAGTCGATGAATGAACCGACCGTTAAAGCCCCTAAGTACCGTCTCCGATCCCACACCTCAGCCTAACGATATTCATAATCCGGCACGACTTACTTGCCGCTCACAAAGCCTACTTGGCACCTCTCTCCCTCGGCCGCGAGAGCTGCAAGGTGCAAGTTCAAATCGATTACCCGCGGGTTCCTCGCGCTCGTTCCATTACCGCGGATTTTTGCTGTCCGACGCCTCTCTCGCGGCCAGACACTTCCTAGGATGGATGGACTCTCGCGCGCCGTTACTGTTATGCAACGCGTAATAGGGTAATAATGGCAGGCTCTCTCTCTCTCTCTCTCTCTCTCTCTCTCTCTCTCTCTCTCTCTCTCTCGGTCGGTAACGCAGGGTGGAGTCAGTCACGACTCTGACGTAAGCAACGCTCGTTACGTACCGGGGCCGTTTTCCCCACTCGCTAATTTGAGGTTGCTCCAGCTGGGATTTTCGAGTGGTTTATTATTGTTTTTTGAGGTCTGACAGGGCGAAAGTCTTCGTCAACCGTAATTGGAGGGAAAAATCGTTAATCCCGCGATGGCCGACGTAAATCTAGGGCTACGAGGGTTGGACAGTTTTAGCGCTTGATATTATATAAGGGAATCGTTTGTAATTGCAATGCTAAGTAATAAACCACGTGATTATGTTCTGTGTAAACGTCTTTAATAGGCGCGGTTCATGCAAATATATCAACACCACCCCAAAAG
The DNA here is from genome assembly GCA_900474385.1 of Ormyrus pomaceus. Classification (NCBI taxonomy): domain Eukaryota; kingdom Metazoa; phylum Arthropoda; class Insecta; order Hymenoptera; family Ormyridae; genus Ormyrus; species Ormyrus pomaceus. The sequence goes on along the minus strand of UCOM01000636.1, from coordinate 4,362 downwards.
TAACCGAACACGTCATTATTTTTTTACAGTTTGGCAACTGGCACATAATGTAAATACACATAGTCATCTTGTGCAGCCCGACGTAAAAAATGGTATTTTAATAGATAGCATAAATCTCGAAGCGTATACACAAGCAATGATATACATTTTCAAGCAGCATTCTTTCGGCGCATTACAGATCCGTAATGTGTTACGATAGTAAGTACAGCTAGAGATCAAAAGCACATTACGGAAGATTTTTCTAATCCTAAACGATTTCAAAACTCCCCCAGACTTTAACGGTTTCAGCATTAGTCCCAACCGCACTTCTCTCGAAACGCAAGTGCATCTCTCTTCCCGTCTCGCGATTATAATTCCATGGCCTCTCTCGAGCGTTGGGTGTGCAGCATCGTTCCTCAAAATTGTTTCGATCTTTCACCAGTGACTTATCGGCCGTTTATATTTCAGCGAAACTAACGGCTGTCAATCTTCGGCCTGGCAAATGACTGCAATATTGACCGTCGGTGCGCGGGGTGTGTGCGCGGGCAGGAAAATCCGACGAGGTATATAACTCGACAAGTGCTCCGCAAAACCGCCGAGCAATTTCGCTTTTTCAGCCGGGAAAATCGATGCTCTACAATTTAGCGGACGACTCCCTTTGCGCGAGAGAGATCGTGGGATGTGCTTTGCGATTGTTCGCCGTGCTGAAATTAATCAGCCGGGCTAGGGATTGCTTTACGATGCCATTGTGACCGCAGAGCAAGTTCACTAACTTCAAATTACGGCATATAGAATAGAAATGGATTTTAAAAATGATTACTTTGGCGTTTTCACAAAAATAGTTTTATTTACCGATCAGCAGTGTACGATGTTCGAAAGAACACTAATACCTTACACTAAATCCAGAAATAATCTTGCTAATTGTAATGCTTGTTTTAGTCAGTAAACAATTCTCGATGCGACCTTCCTTATTTTTTGTTCAATCATTGCTTTATTTGCTAAGTACCACGTTCCGCGTAAATTTCCAATGGAACAGAACAATTTTTCCTTGCCTCAGCGATCCAACCTTATAATTTGCCGATGATTGAATTCTGCTCGCGAGCATAAATTCATAAAATCTCGATAAGACCACCGCGCTACTTTGGAAACAGGGAGTTTACACGTGTCGCAACACCTCAGCGACCCGCAGCATTAGCGGTATTATAACCTGCAGTTCGAAGGCACGCTTTTTAAAGCGTACCGCCTACCTAATTGGCGCTTCTTCAGAATTTCAATGCTCGGCTAAGCCGACGCGGTTGTTGGTTTGGTTCCTCCTTCGCGGTCACGAAATCGGCCCGATCGCCGCGGCCGGCTTTTCTTGCCGCGAGACTGGCTTTTGTTCGCCGAGGCGAAAAGTTTTGCGCAGTTTCGCCGCGCGCGGTTCCTCTCTCTCTCTCTCCTGCTTCTGCCGAAAATACGACTTAGTCATCGTTAGCCATTCGACACAGACAAGTTGATCGCTCGGTAAAAAACGAAGGGGGATTCTGCCCGGCTGTCCAGAAAAATTGAGCCAAAAAATATCGAGAACGATCGGCACGGGAAGCTGTCAATTAATCTCGAATAAATGAATTTCTCTTTTCGGGATAATAATTTAATTCTGGCTTTTTTAAAAGATTTTTCGCTCTTATAAATATTAATCTATGCTAAACGAGATTTTTATCCAACTAAGAAATAACAAACAAATTGATTTCTATCTCAAACCATCGCACATTTTTTTATCAAACCCTTTTGGCCGAGACTCAAATTTTTCCTCGGCTCTTCGATAAAAAAGAATGGAGCCATGGAAAACAAACACTAAAACAGAATTTGTTTCCAATCTAAAAAAGGCCACTCTCGCCTCTAACCACACGCTTTATCTAATTCCATCCTGTGAAACGAGCTTGGTACAGGTGAGCACCGCGCCTTAATTGCAGCAATCAGGCACCGTCCGTCGTGGCAGCTTTCACCTTTCCAAAAAAGCGTCTCCTATTAGTCTTCCATCGCTTATCGGCCTCGGAATTCCGCTTCTCATTGTGGCCATAATAAGACTATTAGCTACTCGCTTCGGAAAACAGGCCGAGCCCCGGACGGCTAATCCTCCGCCGCCGCCACGCGTCGCCTATACGTTTCTCCTAATGTCATTATTGCCTCTCTTTCTTTCTCTCTCGAGAAAGAGAGAGGAATCCCGCCGTGGGTGGCGGAGCCGTGATTTCGTAGTTTCTCCGACGTCACCCACGCCGAGATCCACCTGTGGCTCCGGTTCGGCAGGTGCGCGCTGGGATTCGGACGTGGATTCCAGCGCGAGATTCACTCCGGGGAGGAATGTCGCTGCGCGCCTCGCTTTTATATATATAAGCTGGGCTGCAGTCGAGATGACCTTCGATGACCCTTGTGCCTTTCCGGGCCTCTTTTTTATCGGTCCTCTGCTGCTGCTGCTTCGTTCTGGCGAAGGAGACGTGTGTGTGTGTGTGTGTGTGTGTGTGTGTGTGTGTGTGTGGAGGATTATACCGGCTTGAAAGGCGAGGCGTGGTCGATCAAACGGTAGCCGATCGAAATCGCGACGTGACCCCGAGGGGTTAAGGTTAGCTGTATATTATACTCGACAGTAATTGGATCAACAGATTGCTCCTTACAAATTATCAAATTAGCCATTTTTTTTAAGATTTACCATACAATTTTATTAAAAAACAACAAAATTTTTATAATCTGTAGTAACAATCAGGGTAGCCGAGTGTTTATATAAATACATAACACGAATTCAATATTAAGATAGTTATTCTCTCAATTCAAAAACTGGAGATCGCAATGAAACTTTGGGAGGTTCTTCCGTAAGTTATAATGAATCTTCTGTCGAAATTTCAACCCCTGTCAACATTAAAAATTTTGAAAACGAGCTTATTGGCTTCTTTAAGATGGGCTCTTATGATGAGAAACCTGCCGGTGTAGAGGTTATATATTTAATATCTCTTTGTAAAAACTGGAGACCGAATTGAAAAACTGATAACATGTAGTTAAAATCATAAGGTTCCCTATCGTATTTTTAAAATGGGTTCTCAACATGCATTTTTAAGAGATATTCGATATTCGAATAATAATGTCATTGTATTCTGATTTTGGAAATGAAAATGTCGGCCAACCGAAAGAGCAGACATAGGGTCGACGCGCGCGCATTTCAAATAAGTCGAATGAAGACATCGCTTAGAGATGAAACATGATTTTTTTTTACATTTTTATGTATTATTTATTTATTTGTAGATTTTCTCGGGTAATAAAAACTTTCTTTTTCACAAATTTGCCTTTTCTTTTTTCTCTTGTGTGTTGCAATATTTCTTTCGAAGACATTGCGTATTGAAGCCGCGTCAAGAGGTAATGTACAAAAGTGTACGGCGAACAGCTTTGAAAAGCTGCGACGCGACGCGAATCATACTAGCGTCAGGGAACAACTACCTTAAGCAACGAGAGAATAATAAAAATTGAACACCGCGTGTATGTACTTCCGAAAAGGGTACCCCCTAAAATTAACTCAAAAAAGCGTATTCCTGTGTATTTTGATGCGCTGAATACGAATGTACATAAAATTTACCGCTTTCAAGCTCTTTTTATTCATCCTAAAAATACATGTCCATATTATCCCATATTATTAGATATCCCCATCATAGATATACTGTCCACTCCGTCGACTAAATAATGTTATGAAGCTCAGACATTATTTTTTACTTATTGTACAAGAGCTCTAGGTAAACTTGAGAAAAAACAAATTTGAATTTTCAAAAATGCACAAAATCAAATTTTTGATATGAGTGGCACTTATATTGAGAATTGACCTTATAATTCTTAAATTAAATTAACTACTCTAAAAAAAATTTTGGTAATTAAGAATGTATGTAGCTATAATCTGTAAAATTTTCAAGCCATTTTGTCAAATAGAATTTGAGTAAAAAGCTGGAAAATGAAAAACACCGCTGTCAAGTCATTGGCAGTTAGCTTCCTCCTAACTAATTTATTGTTTCATTATTATCTCGTTTGTATTATTATTTTATTTTTATATGCTCATTTTAGAATTTAATGAAAAGCTAAAAAAAATTAAATATAAATTTTATTATTGGAATGTTTAATGTTCTAAAAAACAGAATTTTTAAAATTCCTTGCTCAAAACTCGATTTCGAGACAGCTTGAATAAAAATCATGCACTAAATCAAGCTTTGTACAAGTGGTATCAAAAAATAATGTTCAATACAATAGAATAAAGGTGAAAGCTTTTTAATTTTGAAAGTTTAGTTAGACACGAAAAAAATAAGTGGTCGATCATTGAAAGAGATTAATTATTCACTGAGATACAGCTATTCAAAAAATTGACACAAAATA